>PVJX010006634.1:0-76318 GCA_004027295.1 Dolichotis patagonum
TAGAAATCCTACCATGCTTTTTTTTTGTTCTATTACCATTGGTTCTATCTACCACATTGTGTCTCATTGGAATTTGAATATGTGTGATAGTTCAAACAAATTTTTTTCTTTTTTATCAAAAATGAGATATTATAATACCCATTGATCATTTTCTGTTATTTGGTTCAGAAAGCCCTGGAATTCTTTCACTATATGCATGCCTTTATACTATTGTGTTATGTTTGATATTTTTGTAATTGAAACTATGCTCAACTATAGCAGAGTAAGAGATATGGTGTTAGATACTGTTGATGTCCAGTTGACTTAATGTAAAGTACTGTGTTGCCTATGTTGTCCTGTTCTGATCTGCTCTGTACTGCCCCCTTTTGTTTTATTCTCTTTTAAATAAAAAAAAAAGACAAAAAATATGTGACAGTAGGCAATGTGGAAAATATCACCTCTATCAAGTGATGGAACAACATCCAAAATAATGGCATTAACAAATTAGGTAGAACTAATGTGACACAATTCAGCATATGCAACAGCATATAGGTAGTATTTTGGCCAAAAAATGTTTAAACTGAATCTAATCATGAGGAAGGACTTGAATAATCCACATTACATGGCATTCCAGAAGACAATGGCTTGAAATCTTCAAAAATTACAGATTGACAAAAGACAAAAAAAAAAAAAAAACCAAGAAATTATTTCAGATTAAAAGAGTCCAAGGGCTGAGGGTTTAGCTCAGTGGTGTAAATGACTGCTTGGCAAACACAAGGTCATGAGTTCAATCCCTGGTACCAAATAAATAAATAAATAAAAGAGTCCAAAACAACACAACAATCAAATGAAATGCGTACTCCTTAATTGGATTTTTAAAAAGTAAATAGATATAAGGAAAACAGGACATTATAATGTACGAGGCACATTAAGGGGGAGACTGGAATATTAATACATGTTATATTATGTATTAATGTTAAATATATTGAGTGTAATAATGGTATTATGGTAAAATACTGAACTTAGGAAATACAAGGTTAATTATCAGGGAGTGAAATAATGACTCCAATCATGGTGCAAATGTTTTTTAAAGTAATATAAATAAAAACAAAATCAATGAACAGTTATGACAAAACTTGTGGTGGTACTTGAGTACCTAAAGTTCTCTTCTTTCAACTTTTCTTAAGTTTTAGTATTTAAAATAAAAGAGATGGGTTAAAATAATTGAGAGAAGCCAGGTGTAATGGTGCGCATTTTAATCCCAGCACTTGGGATGCTGATAACCCTGAACTATACAGAGAGACCGTGTCTTCAAAAACCTAGTAATAATAGTAATTATAATAATATAGAGAGATTATAGACAATTAGCTTTTTTGAACACTATGTATCAAGCTTGATTCAGAGAAATTTGCAATATTCACTCATTCAATACTTGTAATGAGTATATGATTGATACTAATAATATATCTGTCCCCATTTTACAAATAAGGAAACTGAAACCTATAGAGCTAAAAAGAAAACAAAAATGTGTTTAAGCAAATAAATGGGCTAGTTGGGATTTAAACATAAGAAATTTAGATTCAAAGTTCATTGATACTATTCTGCTCTTTGAGTAAATAATAAATTGAATTAGCAGAGCAAGCATGTTAATCACATAGGCCTCATGATTACATGCATGTGCTGTCCATGACATGCCCCATACCAAACTCTGGAATATTCAATTGGTGCTAATTAGTTCTCTTTGCTATACTGGAAAATAAAATCAGTAATAACCAGAGGCCAAAGAATAGATGGAGTAAAGCAGTGCAAAGGTGACAATGTCAAAGTTTTATTAATACCATCTAAAAATAATATCTTCAGCTACGGCTATTATTTTTAAAATAGAGAAAATAAGGAAAGTCTAAAGATCAACATTTATATCTTGTACATTAAATAAATCAAAGGAAAAGGAATAAAAGCATAGAAGCTTTGAGGTTTACACTATGTAGAAAATGTCATTAAAAAGTGGATCATCTCCTCGGCTTGTAGCCCAAAAGACCCCCGACAGTAGACATTATATAATTAGTCAATTAATCAGTTTTCTTTCACAAAGACACCATAGGATACCCTCTTTAACTCAAGAGAGTAAACGGTATCTAAAAAGCAGAAAGTCACAGAATAGAAAAATGCACATGGAAAGCTATGGAGAAGAGACTAAAAGAGACAAAGGGTGCTGTACTAAAAAGAAAGTGAGAAACAGGGAAATGTTAGGAATTAAAGGTTAAGAAAGAAAAATCGGATTTAAAAAAAATTAAAAATACAGACATCTCTTATAAAAGGGACTAGTGGGGAGATGGAAATCAGGAAGAGAGTCGAAACCTGGAATCTAAGGGCAATAAAGAGAAACTGCAATAGCACAGCCATCACTCATTCATTTAACCCTTAAATTGTGGCAGGCATTTTACAGAATGGTGACGCATATAAAAATGAGTAAGATGAACTCCTTACCTCAAAGAATCCAGCAGCTTGAAATAATATTCTCATTTTTCATCTTACTACTTTCTAAATGTAATTTTAATGTTGCTATATACTTTAGTTAATATCCTCATACGCAACAAGTATTTCCAGAAATGACAGCAGTCACGTCATCTATTTAAAAAGGTAATGCTTAATGGCAGCTGCCATGCTGAGGAAGTACATTCATTATGGAATGAAGGCATGTTTACATTTGTCATATGCTAAGAGCAGATCAGGTAGCATGGCTAAGCGGTCCTCCATATGGATACTTTCATATTTGGATCTAGCACACTTCTTGTCATTCCATTTTCTTTTGAGCCCATTTCAGAAAGGAAGTAAAGGGCAAGTAAATCTAAAAGAAGTGGTGATACAAATAAGAAGTATAGGAACCAGATTTTTCTTTCCTTTGAAATTTCCCACAGGTCTTCTAGGACAAAAAGTAGTTTTAAGCAATGGACTATTTGTTATATAGTGAATGCTAGCTAAAGGAAGAGATGAAGGCTCCCTACCTTTAAAAGACATCTAGTGATACACGAATTGGGAAAACTATAAATTAACCTCTCAGCATATGCATGATCTCTTTCCTTACTAAGGTGGGCTTGCTCTCAGAAAAAAGGTGAAAATTCAGGTTTGAATGCGTCATCACACACCCAATTTAGAAAATACACCTCTAAGCAGACCTACACCAGGGATGAAGGATATAGAGCCCATGACCTGAAGTTTGGCACCTGATTCCTTTAGGAAACTTACTTTCCCCAACTGCCGGTGTTTCTCGTAGGATTCCAGTTAGGGGTGCCTTCCATGTCTCCAAATGGAGAAAGGAATGTGACTCCATCTAACCAATTTGGAAGGTTTTTTGAAACATATGTATAAGTGTCAGTCAAATGGGAGAGGGCTTTCTGAGATCTTGGGCACATGACATTCTGAAGATGCTTAGAGATTATTTTTTTCCCCACCACAAAGACTGACACAAAAGAAAAATGAAGATCACGTTGGAAGCAAAGGGCTATGAGACAAAATGAGAACAGAGGTGGATTACCCTTAATGTCACAGACCTAGTCCCCTTTAAAGCAATGTTGTCACTAATCTGTTTCCTAAGAAAGGCTTTCCAAATTGTACACTACTCAACCCAAACAAAACCTAGAGCCACTGCTGAGGGAGAAAGTTCTGCAGCTATAATCAAGCACCCATGCCAGAGTCTCACTGGATCTGCAATTATGTGAACCAACCATCATCATTTTCTCTCAAATTTTTACTCATCTGCAATAGAAAGAAACTGGAGATTGTAAAGAAATAAATAAAATCACAGCTATTGGTTTCTTGGCAGGAAAAAAATGTGAACCAATGCTGCATTGAACTTTCTGAACATCTAACATGAGCTATTATTTTTTTGTCCATATATCAGCATCTGGATGAATATAAGCTCCAACATCAGATTTGTAACCAGTTTTAAGACAACAAGCTATGAGCCAGCCTTCAAAATACTATTTCAGGGACATTTTTTCTTTAATTGGTAAAAAATAAGAGAAATAATTAAATCTACACTACAGAAAGTCTCAATGATGCCCTTTCATATGTTATCAACTTACTAGACACATATTTTTATTTCTTCATTCCATAGAGATCTTATTCTCAACTGAAAAGCCCATTCAAATTCTCCTTTCCCTGCCAGTCCACAGGACTGCAAAAGAACCCATTCTGAATACTATGACTTGTGTCAAAAATAACAACCAGTAGTCTCTTGATACCAACAGTCACCTCTAGAGAAATTATATTAGACATCTAGGATTCTTAAAATCTGCAAGATTCATTCATTTAACATGATTTCTCATACATATTAAACATACACATATATGAGAGAAAAAAAGTTAAAATAAGTTTTATTCAGGCCTCATCCAAAAGCATGGAACCAAAAGACTCTGCTTTCAAGAACCAATCCTACATTCTTACAGAAACATATCCTTTGTGTGTGTTAGAAATAAAAAATATATTTTATTTTTCCAAGAGTACTTACTCCCTACTGAAAGCTCCACATGAATTCTACACATACACAAATACACCCAAGCACCACCACCACACTACCACATGACCACCACCACCATCATCATCATCACCACCTTCTCCCACTCCACTGATCATCAAACAATTGTCAGGTAATGGTCATGTCCAGCACAAAGGAAATGGAGAGTTAAGAACATCTTTTAGCCAGAAGTCTTGGTGTTTTCATTTAAACCCAGGTTGCTCCCGGAATAGGTTTGCTGCAGGGGGCACTGGCATTGGACCCACAGAGCACAGCTGGCTTCTTTAACCGACATTATAGTTGATTTCATTAGCCTTCAAGAGAACATAGAAGAGTCACACAAAGCCACAAGCAAAGAAATGCCCTGGCAGTCTAATCTCAAACTAGGTCCCATATCAGAGTCTTTTTGTGCTACTGTCATAGAAACCTCAAGCATTTTGTGCTACTCTCATGGAAACCTCAAATGGTAGTGGTTTCTGTCTGATGGATGTCAGAGAGAGTGAAATGGTAAGTCTGAGGCAAAGGGAAAGAGACAATGTTATTTTTGTTGCATAAGGTAACACAAAATGAAAACTATGGAAGTTTAAAAGTATAACTGATATTTATTTTGGTAAAGACTTTCCTCATGTCAGCACTTTAAGTATCATTATCAAATGTTGACAATAATTATGCAAAAGTTATAAAAAATAAGTCTCCTCACTACATTTAAGGGAGTTTCTGCCTCCATCTTAAATGCACACATGAGCTTGGGCACACACTTCAGGAACTTCTGTGAGGAACTCCTCAAATCCATTCTCCTGCATGGAGACACTGAAATCATATAGTCATATAATCAGTCAGTATGAAGCAATGAGAAGAAAAGAACAGAAAGTGAGCTGTCACACACTTGACAAGCAGGCCCAAGCCTGTGCTTGTTGGGTTTCTGGTTGAGTGGTTGTGGGGAAGGAAACACGGTAAACCAGATATCAAGCTGCAGTCTACAATCAGATCAGAGTAGAAGCTAAATTCTGGCTTCCTCCATGGGTAACCTAGGCTACTACTGCTCAATATCCCTGAGCCCAAGTTTCCTCACTGTCAAATGGTGAGAGTTGTGTCATGTGGCTATGACTAGGATTAAAAGAGGAAAGAGATATAACAATGTAGAATTACCAGAATATGTCACCCTAAAATATACCACTTCAACATAAGAATTATTTTGAGCAGAAGGTAGTTAGAAATAAGACCTCAGAAAATCTCTCTGCTCTTCCTCTCTGCACACAAAAGCAGTATATAAACTTGTATAAACGCCTTCCCTGTTCACTAAGACAAAAACTAATCATCACAGAAAATTCTAGAATCTTATCAGCCCAGAGACACAAGAAGAATGTGCACAACAAACTTTACTAATTAGCCCTAATCTTCCATTAGTTCTTCCATATACATATTTATTTCCCACAATTTGCCACCCTAAAAATTCAGTCCTTTTTCTTTATCTTGTCACTTCTTTAAAAATGCAATGCTCTAGTTAAAACTAAATTCCAGTCACCCCTTTGAGTTCTCATCTCAATATGGATATTCCCTCATGGTTGCACAATGCTTATGTTAATAATTCTTTTCTTTTCCTGTAATCTGTCATTTTTCAGTCTAATTTACAAAACTTTAGCTGAAACACCTGGAAGAATGGAAAGAGAGAAAAGGAAAGAAAAAAAAATAAAACTAGTTCAGAATAATGCAACTCAGTATGTGGAAGTGGTTGCTATTATCATTATTACTATTATTAATAATTGTCACAGAGCACCCATCTTTATTAAATACACCAAGCTTGGAAGCAAAACATTTCTCTGAGGAAAGCTAAACTTGAAAAAAAATACAATTTGTCCAGCCAAGTTCCTGGTTCAACACATACATGTGCCTGATAATATTTTGTTGGAATTGGAACGTCTGGTTTAGAATTTCAACCAAAAGTTAAGTATGACCTGCCTGACTGCAAGAAGCACTTTGTTCTTCTTCAGACAGTCTTCCTTACTTTGAACATAGATACTTAAAATGCGGCTCACAGAACAAAACGTCAGCCTCACTTAGGAACTCTGTACAAACATACAATCGCAAGCCTCACCTCCGACTGACTAAATACCTAAATTCTAACATGATCCAATGTGATTCATAAAGACATTAATGTCTGAAAGTGCCGCTGTGGACGACAAAATTTAATGTAGTTTATCCTCTTCAGGGTGTGTTTTCTGCGATCTTTGCTGCTTAAGAGATCATCCAAAACTAAATGACTTACAACAAGCACTTACGTGCCCTCCTTCTTCAATCTGGGCAGGGTTTAGCATGCAGTTCAAGTTTGCCTCACATGATGTTGACCAGGACACTTCAACTACAACTGCCAGGTATGAGCTGGCAGAATTCCCCTCACTCACATGCTCCTAGGTGGGCTCACTGTGCCACAGCAGGACCGATTAGGCCTCTAGACGTCTTGTCCTCCAGGACATCCATGTAACAAAGCTCCTTCTGCCTCATCAGACCCTTTACATACATCTCCAAGACAGTAAAATCAAAACTCTCCAGAACCTTAAGATCTAATCCCAGAACTGACATGATGCATTTCATCATTTCCTATTAACTGAAGCAAGCAAAAAGGCCAAACAAAATTCAAAAGAGGACAAGGCGTCTCATTTCTTGTTGGGAGGAAGAGCAAGCACAGAAAGGAATGGAAGGATCTGTCAGCAACTGTCTTTGTAGACCTGTTATTTTTCACTTTCTGCTCTCTGTTTCTTGAGTGGTGAAAGAGCTACTTCATTTCAATTAACAACTACATGCAAGCCTCTGTAGGGAGTATAAGCAATTCTAAGGCATGCTATCTCCCCTCAAGGAGCTTGTTAGAATACAATTAGTGAAACAAGGCATTCATATCTTGAAAATGTAATAACAATAAAATACTGTAATAATAAAATATTTAAGTAGCAGTGCAAGGTAATAATAGAAATTATATTCTAAAAGACTATGAGCCTCTCATTTAATTACTTGTACAAACAATAGCCACTCTCTGAGTTTGGAGAAGACAAGGAAGGAGAAGGGCCTCGAAGAGGAAGGATGTGCAATCTGCATAAGATGTGCCCAGGAAGAAGAGTAAAACAGACTTCAGAACAGAAGGCTCAATGAAATATGTGCAAAGGGCATGTAGAATCAAAGATTCATGGCAATAGGGTCCTGGGGACACAAGGCCGCAAGTGAGTCTCTCTGCATGTTCTTCAGTGATAATATAAATTTGGTGTTTCTGAATTTCCTGCCTAATAACATTCACCTTTACTTCTCCCTTTAGAAATGTTCATATGCCATTTATGGAATCCCCCACTAGCAATGTAACTTTGTATTAATCATGAAGGATTTTTACTAACCTTATAAATTTTACTATACCTTGTGGGGGAAAGGGGAGCAAACAAACAATAATGCAGGCATTGTCAAATGGCAACTTGTAAACTTCACTATTCACTGTACAGGAGCTAGCACTTTTGGTATTGTTAAGTAGCAACTTGTAAATTTCATTTTCCCTTCAAAAATAAAAATGGAATGAAAGGTGCTGCTTAGAAGACATGTATAAATTTCAACCTCCACTGCAGGAAAATAAGCTCTGATTACACTACATAGTTCATACACCTCAATGTGCCAAACACTTGTTTTATTACACATTCATGTATAATGAATTGGTTTTCCAGCAAGAGAGAATGAAATTTACATGTTGTTATTTAACTTTTTTAGGAATGTATTTTTCTTCTGACTCCCCTCCACGGAAACATAATACAAGCAAGGGAGCATATGAATACTACCACAAAGTTCCTTTTATAACAATGATTAACACAACTTTAAACACTGTTCTCAGAGCCTCATGCTACCACATATAATGGTAGAGAATGACACAGCTTTTTAGTTATGCATTTCCAACAACCGCTCTTTACCTTGTTGCAGATAGAGAAGGGTTTTTAAAAAGTTGATAATAAGCATCGTTACTAGCCTTTAGTTCCTATCTGTTGTTGAAAAGGACCAGGTCTATGATTACAGAAGTTCCCAATCATTATCATAAATGTACCCATTAGAAATTCAGAGCCACTGAGTTTGAATGATTTTACCATTTATTCACGCAAGTTCTAAAGAGTTATTTTGGACAGGAAGCATGGGAATGTTGGAGGAAAGTAGTACAGCTATATTCTGTAAAATCATGACAAAGACAAAAAGTAAAGAGCCACCACCACAATACTAAAATTGTCAGTACAGTGATATTCCAATAAAAGCTAAAATCTCATTCATACTAAGAAACATTCTGAAAACAAAACTCAGGTTCCGTTCAGCCCTATATGAATCAAAAACATGTTTATATCAGCAGGCAAGAACATAAAAATATATTATCTCCCAGATGTTACTAATTTGTAGTTTTTGAAGAGATAATATATACACACAGTAAAACACTGAAACAATACTAAAGTACTGAAAGACACTAAAAAAAAGAGGTCCTTTCTACCCACATTGTTAATGATCACATGTATATAGTCTTCATCCTATTCATGTATAAACAAATAAACATATGTTTATGATTTCTATTACCATAAATAATAGCACATTGGAACCACTTTTCACTTATTGGTATCATAGAAATAGTCCTATATATTTGCACTCTTTATATTGGCTTAATTGTACCATAAGGATTATAAAATACAACTATTCCATATTTTATGTACCAAATCCCCTACTGTTTCAAATTTTTAAGTATTTTTAATCATTTGTTGTTGAGTGTAATGCTACGGTGAATATTTTTTGCACCAAGATTTTTGTGCATCTGCATGGCTATATTTTCAAGATCAATTACTACAAATGCAACCATTATGTCAAAGGTTGTGTGTCCATTTTATTTTGTTTGCTATGACCAAACAGCTTTCCAAAGATAGCATACAAATTCATATTTCCATTTATGATCCCAACACATCAGGCACTGAAGCTGTAAGTAACTATAAGTTCATCATCGATTTTCAGCCAACTGATCCTTTCTCTCTTATACGAGGTAGGGATAAAAGTCATCCATATTTGCTTATAACCTGGGAAGGTCATAATTATCCTTGCCCCAAATTCAAGGTCACTTCATTACCCCCTGCATCACTCTGTCCTCACCCTGCCACAATTCTCACTGGTCAGATAGATCTTTAATTTGCAGATCGCCTCAGAATACAGATTATCTACATTCTGCAGACATCTGCAAAAAGCCATTCACAAGTGCATATTTCATGGCTGAATATTTTTACATAACATCAGCTGGAGCCCATCGCTCCAGCATTCTCGCCAAGTGTCACAACCTGCTCTATTATATCAATAAGCAGCTTCAATTAGTCATTTTCTCCCCATGGTGACGACAGCTATAATAGTGCACAATGGCCTGATGAAGTTTGTAATACAAAGTGGAAATGGGGTTATTAAAAGGAAGAATTAGAATAGCACATACACACAAGAAAAAATCCACCTCCCTCCCAAACAATCATTTGGAAGAATTACAACATTTCTGAAACAATATTCAAGAATGAATACAAAAATTCAATTGCTTTTGTAAAAGATAGATAAATAAATTTGCCATGGGAACACACCCTTACTCCAGATAGAACTTTGATTTTTATTGACTGATACAGTTGTTAAGTGTTGTCTCAAAAACAGCCATCAGAAAGAGAATATTTGGCAAATAGAAACAAAACATAAGTTTTATAAAGAAGTACAAACTAAGAATAAATGCCCACAGAGAATGCTACTTTTAAGGTATCGTATAGGAATAAGAAAATTGAAGGCATGACGGAGTTGTCGCTACCCTCCGCTGGTGTCCCTAACCTACTTCTCACTCACATAGATCACTGGTTCAGCTCCCTGGCATACAGTCAGTGCCTCTTAGGTGAAAGCCCACCTCTCTTTTGTCCTTAGCATCCCTTTCTGATCCAAAACTGGAATGATTTTTTAAAAATATGCATAATTTCCTTCCTTCTAGCCTTCAAGTGGTTTCCCCAAAATTAAATTCTAAAATCTTTACAATGGCTAGCTAAACCCTAAATAATCCAACCTTCTCAGCTCCCCGATGACATGTCCTGCCATTCCTTTCAGCCCCCCACACTGGCCATGCCAACTCAGAGCCTCAGGTCTTACTGTTGGCTCCAATCAGGATTCTTGTCGTACAGTCACATGCCTCCCCGCTCATGCCATTCAAATTTGTCCTTAAATGTTGCCTCACCAGAGAGGGATTCTTTGACCAGTTGATTTAAAAACTCCTTATCAATACATGCTTACTTACTTTTCTTATGCCACTTACATTCCCTTGACATTATGCTATACGGAAATATAAACTCCCTTTCAGAACTTCACTGAAGACAAGAAGAAACAAAGACATGATTTGTGTATATGTGCATCCTAACCACATACGAAAGCATTACCATGACTGTGAACTATATTCACAATTTAGAAAACAGTATCCAATTCATTTGGGTCAAATTCATTCAACTTAGCAAACGTTTAATGAATTTTTGTTAGATACGTGTTTCCAGAAGCATAGGCCCCATCCTCTATCCCTTCAAAAATCTGGAGAAAGAGATACACAGTTTGGGAGTGTTGTAGTTAGGGCTCTCAAGGGAATAGGTTTAATACAGATGTTATGTTTTATACACTGTGTCAATTTAAGACATCTAGAAGCTTAACTAAGTGATTTAGTGGCTCTACATGCTGGTATGGAAGACAAGCCTTTACCCTTCTAGGATATTATTCATTGTGTCAATTTGAGAAGGTCAGAAATTTAACTAAGTGATTCAGCAAGGGGCCAGGGTCCTTAGTTTGTAACATCCGCAGCCTGTGCAAGAGGAGGGCAGCAGATGGTGTGAATGCTACACCCACCCCGGGGGAACAGCCTACATACAACAAAAGACAAATGAAAATGGACTAGTTGCTTCTTTGAAGGCACTCCAGTCTTTGCCCTCAGTTTGGACACTGTCTCCTGGCTTCTGGCACAGACTGTTCAGCCTCTGCCTGGGATTCTTCAGCCTTCATTGTAGACTCCTCAGCCTTCGTCGCAGACTCCTCAGCCTTCCATCATAGATTCTTCAGTGTTCTCATGTAGACCCATGAGCCCATGACAATGTTTCATGCAAGTCTGTATCAAGGATCTTCACTAGGAAGGCCCAGTGGTGGAAGCTAGAAAGGCTGCACCAGCAGGACAGAGGATCAGCAGGGTGAGGGATCTGCACTGGAGCCAGGAAAGGACACTCAAGGCAAGGACCAGAACTTCCCCAGAAAGAACCACAGCCATCCTCCAAAACAGGAGCATATCAGGAAAGCCAGAGTGACAAGCTTCTCCAGGAGAATCCACAGCACATCGTCTTTCCCTCCAGTTCTCTTTTTATGCTGTTGGTAGCAATCCTCCGCTGGGCCTTCCATACCCAGTACCATGCTGATTCCGTCCAGTTCCAAGTTGACCATTAGTTAATCCACAGCAAGATAAGGCACAAAACACAAACTACTGAAATAACAAATCAATACATTAACAATCAGAAGCAAAAATGAGTAGGGCAGACAGTAAATGTACCCATGTTTATAGCAGCAGAAACTGTAATAGCTAAATCTTGGAAACAACTCGAGTGCCCTTCAACCACAGAATGGATAAAAAAGATGTGGTATTTTTATGCAATGTAATACTACTCAGCTATAAAGAAGGATAAACTTGAGGCTTCCATAGGTAAATGGATGCAACTTGAAGCCATACTCAAAAGTGAAATAAATCAGACTCACATGTATAAATATCACATTGTCTCCCTAGTATAAAAAACAAATCTGAAAGAGTAAATGAGATTCAAAATGTACAATAGATATTGTGAAAATGAAAGGGAAAGTGCTCAAAAGGAAAGAACAAGTGGGATAGGGAAAAGGAGTAAAGAAAGAAAGGAAAAGATTATATGCATATATATCTATATATATATATGCATATATATACATATATGTGTGTATGTACATATAAACTATATAGATAACTATAATACTTATCTGTTAGTTTGTAAAAAAAAAGAACAATTCATGTTTTTATTGTTTGATTGTTTGATCATGTTTTTTATGCCTAAATCTTGTAATCTGAACAATTTTTAAGATAACAATATCTTAATAGATTTTATATATATATATTAGCTAGTGTCAATTTCCTATTTTTTTAAACTCTGTATTGTGTTAATCTTTTTGTTTTGTTTTTTTAAAAAAAAGAAAAAAATTATAATCAGGGCAAGAAATTGATGACACATAAAACATTAAATAGGGTAGGAAGGTTTACAATGGCACGGTCATGGTGATTCAGCACCTGGGAACAAGGGAGGAGTCCACAATCTTCCCAGAAAAGGGCAGAATAGAAACTGGGTATAGATGGAAAAAATGAAAGAACCCAGCACATAAACAATACTGTCTACTAATAGTTCAAATGTTTGCTGAATATTAATTGACCACATGATATTCAGCATCTATGTGTTGGTTAAAGAGAATAAAAGTGCACACAGCCTAAAATTAACCTTCAGCTCCCATTCACTAGCTGTGTGAGTTTCTTAAACTGGCTGACCTTCCTTTGTCAATTACATGGAAGCCAGTAACAGTATCCACTGTAAGGCTGGTGTGAGAAGCAAATGAATTCTCACATGCCAAGCACTTAACATATAGCATTCACTTACAATAAATGCACGTGTTTTTTTGATGAAGGAGAAATTCATGTTAGCTTCAAAATGTTCAAGATAAATTTATGGGAACAAAGCTAAAAACTGTGAAATTCTCAATTTTAGACACATTAATACTTCATATAACTTGGCAAAAAAACTTTACATTTTTCCATTTTATTGATAAAATATCTCAAAGATACATAAAGAAAGAAAATTATTTGGTCAGGGATGGCAGGTGTAGTAATCTGTGGTGGAGATCAAGGGTGCAGAAGGCCAGGCAATAAAGACCTTCTTGAGACCAATTTGAGCCATAGTATAGTGAGCTCAGGGAGGGTGAAAAGCACTCCAAGCAAAGGGAACAACATGCCCAGACCTGGGGAAGAGGACAAATCATGAGTGCAACCAGTTATATAGTCGATAAGTGGAAAAATAAAAAAGGCTTGGGGAAAACTATGGCCAGTGACTGAAAACTTTCAGGCATAATTAAAGAATTTGTATCACATTGATCTGGAGGGAGAATCCCATAGGAGAATCCCATAGGAATTTTAAACAGGGAAAAAGTATGATCCCACAATCAGATTGTCACAATTAGAAAACCACTGCTAAAGAGGAGAGGAGCCATGATAAACTCTTGATTCAGGGACTGAACAGTAAAAATAATGTTTCAAACCTCAGTTTTATTATTTTTTTTGCTTGTAAAATGTCATACACGATTTTCTATGGGCTAATGTACAAACGTATTCAATAACTCACTTATTCATTACTATATTTATTGAGCACATAACGTCTACTGGAACTGCTTTCAGATAAGGACAGAAGGAGAAAACACACAAATTTACAGGGTACAAAAGGTGCTCTGGGGATGGGGGCAGGCAGGAGGGAGAGTAACAGAAAGGTAAGTAAAAGGGATCAAGATATAATATGTGTATCAACCAATGCCCTACAATGAATATATTCATCACACATTGAAAACATATCTTAATAAAATGGACGAGGTATGGGAAGGTTTCTATAGAAGAAAAAATATAAAATGAAAAAGGAATTAGAATCATATTATAGAATGTTTAAACTGACTATAGTTTTAATGCTTTGTTATAAGTAATAGAAAACGCTTGAAAGATTTGAGAATAAGCATACATGACAGTATGTGTAACAGATCCATTTAATGGTGACATTGAAGGTAAACTGAGGCATAGGGATTTAGGAGGTTGTTTCAGAAATACATTTATGTGTCACAGAAGCGTAACAGAGAAAAATGAAAAGGGGTAGGAGGAAGTCAGTCACAAGGTATTGTAGGACTAGGAAAGGAGTCTTGGAGATAGTCTCAGAAAATACACACACATACACACACACACACACACACACACACACACAGTCACACACATAGTGCTAAGACTTGAAAGGCAGAGGAGATTTTTAAAATTACAGTTAAATTTTCAAAAGTGGACCAAGCCAGGCTCTGTGATAATGACTAGGGCATAGAGTACACGAGTCGCACTGAAACGTGCCTAATAAGAATTAGCTGACACCTACCATAGTATAGGAATTGGTGATAGGATGGTGAATGACAAAATACTGAAAATAATACAATTATTTCCCTCATTACATATGATGCTAGATCAATTATCAAGAGGCCTTGAGGTAGAAAAACTGAGAAGTGGATAACAGTGCCTTATTCTTAGGAGGCTTGGAGAGGCAATCAAATATTTTTAATTAAAAACTTCTCTGCTGAGAATAGCCTTCAAAGCTTGTATAACCCGTAATGAATTATACACAAATATATTAGTGGTATTACAGCTTCTAAAGTGGCATTATAACCTATAAAATGTCAAACAGCTTTGAATGTCAAATACCTCCAACACCCTCCTCCCCAAAACACAACGACCATCATGAGTTGGCCAGTTGATCCCAAGTCAGAGAAACCTACGGAAAAGGAAATTGCCCATTCTTTATACTTAGTAGAAATGCCTCAAACGCAGTCAGATTTCCCTCTGTCTTTTTTTGTTGTTGCTTTGTGTGCTGTGTTGTTTTTTTGAGACAAGGTCTCACTGTGTAGTTCAGGATAGTCGTAAAGTCACTGTGTAGCCTAGGCTGGCCTTGGACTCATGGTAATCCTCCTGCCTCAGCCTCCCAAATGCTGGGACTACAGGTGTGCACCACCATACCTGGCTCCCTCTGTCTTTAGAGACTCCTGGTGCTGATCTCGCAAGCCAGCCTAGGCAGATTTGGGGCAGTGCAAAAAAGAATGAGATGTGTTTCTAGGCCAATGCTAACTTTTCCAACTCAGTCCTGGATCATTCCAAGACATCACAGTGTGATAATGGTAATTTAATAATGTAGTCGACCAGCCTGTGCCCACAGTAAAAAGCACAGGAAAATAAATGAGGCTTGCAAGCCAAAACGGGGAAACTTCTCCAGGCAATGCCTACAGCAAGGAGAAACCTGGTAATAAAATACCAGCCTGTGTCTCTGTTCATTATACAGGAGGCAAACCCTAAAAGAGAATCTGGAAAAGCTCTTAATATGAAAATAAAAAAATAAGTCACCTGCCATGGTGGGATCTCTGAAAATGACTTGCAAGGACTATTGGTAGATTTTCCAAGAGGATGTGGTAACCTTCAATCTGATGTCAGGAGAGGTAATTATTCCTGACTTGCTTGGGCACATTTGCTGGATAAATTGGCCTTCACAACTTCATCTTTCCATGAGGACACCAGATACAGAAACTTGTTTAAAACTCCACAGTCTTCTCTCTGGATTTTTATCATAATAAAGAAACAAAATGTGCCCTGAGTGTGTGGCAGATCAGTGCAGTACTAGATAGGGACACATTATCTTTGACCTTCATGTGTTCCCCTCTTCTGACTCACAGCAAATCTGCAGCAACTCTTTTAGGTTAAGATATATGATGTCAGAAGATGTCCACTTCTAGGAGAAAGATAGTGTTTTAGCAGAATGAAAATTACATAAGTTGAAGTGAATAATTTATTTACTTCTTATTTCAATCGGTCTGTTATCTGCTCAGACTTTGAAAAGTTATCTAAGAATTATGGAAAATTTACCAGACCATGTTGCTAACACATTAAGCCATGAGCTATTTCCCTTCCTTCCCTGATTTTCCTCTCTAATTATCAAGACAACTAACATTTCTCCATTGTAGCTTCCATATAGGAGGAATTTTGACAGGTAAGTGTCATTCACTATCATTTCTGAAAGCAGTAATGAAATGTCAGAGGAAGAACAGTTAATTAAAATGCAGAGACCACTTCGCATCCTCTCCCAGTCAATAAATGCACAATTACAGACATTTTTCAATACATTATGTAACTAATATAAGTCACATTCTTGAATAATATCCTATTGTTAAAAATAAAAAGTATTAATGTTAACTGAGTATTTGGGAATATACTGCTTCACAGGCCAAAAAAATTCTTTAGCTGAACTAGTGGAGTATTTTGATATTGAGATCCTTTAAAAAAGATGTTTCTAGTAATAAGCCAAGGAAAGCGTCTACAATCTCCAAGAAATTATATGGAATAAAAACTACCTGAATATATTCCACAGACTTACCTCAGCTGTTATCTTTTGCAGAATTTCCTCATGCTCCCAAATTACTTCCAAAACATTTAAGAGCTGAGTATAAAGGAGTTTGCAGTCTTTATTGTAATGACAATATTGCTCAAGTGCAAACCCTGAAACAATATGGCTTTTATGTTTAAAACATTTGGTAAACTATTGCTGAGTTTGTTTGTGTGTTTGTTTTTCTGTTGCCAATAAGAAACTGCTTTTCATTAATGAGCAATTCGTGCCTTTCAAGCATTTTAAATATTACAATATTTATAAATGTCATTTGCAGAAATTGTTTAAATTCTTTTTCCTAATTTTCTTTCTTTTCAGGATAGAGTCTTTCAACAAGTAACTTGTAATAATGACTGTGTTGACTTCAATTTTGGAGTATAGCAGTTATGTTAAAGATTAACTATTTGATCATACTGAAATAAAAACAAACTTGCTTTGTTTTCCTCATTGATAAATAAAATACTCATGGGGGAAAAATGGCGTAGAAAAAGCCTTTAAGAGCTCAAACTCTGGAGTCAGATGCTATGTGTTTCAACCCTGCCTGTGCTATTTATTAAACATGAGACTGCAATCATTTTGCTTCATTTTTGGAGCCTCTACTTCTTCATGGAGAAAACATTATCTATTCACAGAGGGCTGAAGGGATTAAATGAGGAAATATGCATAAAGTATTTAAATTGTAACTAGAACCTTACAAAAGTTAATAGATGTAAGCTATTTCTCTTATTTGATGCCTTATTTGTTCCATCTTTTATTGCCTAAAAGGATCCAGTAATTTAAGAACATTCATATAAATGGTATACAGTAGTGTCCCTTTATCCTTGGGGCATATGTTCCAAGACCACCAGTGAATGCCTGAAACCCTGGGAAATGATGAATACGTCTTCTGTGTTTTCTCCTATACATACTTTTTTACTTAAAGGGAGTGTTTCATGGCTTCTCTTTGACACATCCGAATTGCCAACATCACCACTCTTGCACATTGGGGCCACCATAAAACTAAAACTGTTAAACACAAGAACAGAAACCATAATACCTTGATGCTGGATCTGAAAAACAGAGACAGCTACTAAGCAAATAACACGCATGTTTTATGTACAGCACACATCCATTGGACAAGAAGTTGATTCATATTCTAACTGGGACAGGGATCTCATACTACTTGGAAGGACACATGATTTAAAACATATGAACTGTTTGTTTCTAGAATTTTCAACTTAATATTTTTGAGCCACAGTTGACAGCAAGTAGCTGGAACCTCAGAAAGTAAAACTGTAGATAAGGGTAGACTACTATATATTCCTTTGTTTACACTATTATGTTATTCATTTTTCTACGTAAAATAGAGAGATGACATTTCTGAGCACCTTAACTCCAAAGACTGCTGTTCGTGTTTAGTAAACCTCTGCAAATGAAAGGAAAGCAAAGGGAAACCAAGGTGTGAAATCGCCTCTAAAGCTGCCAGCTCTAACCCTTTGCTTGAAAACTAACTCTACACACAACCAATGCACTTCCCAGGAAGCACTTGTGAAAGATCCTGATTTATGAAAGCATTTACTTTAGGACTTGGGGTTTGCTTTTGCAGGTTTATCTCTGGCACAGCTTGCTAAGCCTGACAGTTCAGCAATTTTATTAAACTGTGTTCAGTTTAAGCATTTTCTAAGAAGCATGTAGAAAGCACACTGGCAGTGGCTATTTAAATTTCCCAGTAGATGCCAAAAATAATAAAAGGACACTTAAATGACCATTTTTGAACAGACCCAACAGCATGTGGCCTAATTATCCAACTATGTGAAAAATTCTATAGATTTTTACCACAGTTCAAGAGTTTGATATGCACAGTTCAGAACACAAATGGCCACCTCACCAGGGCATGCCAAACTTTTCAAGTATAAATATAAAAGTCTGGGTCTTTTCTGGATAAATTTCTCCTGTAATTTGCCATCCAATTAATTTCTATGAAATGACTAATGGGCAACAGAACAAGAAGACACATTGCATTGGTGCACCACTGATGAATACAAGTGAGGAACATAGCATTGTTCTAAGTACTTCTTTCCTTTATTTATTTCCACTCTAACCTTCTGAGGTAGACACTATCATGCATATTTTACAGGTGAAAAAACCAAAATTCAGAAAGTGTTAACTTCCTTACCCCAGAGAATAAACATCAGAGCTGTTCTGTTTCCTCCGCTTACCCCTTCACATCGATTTTCTACTTTCTCTACATTTCAGGTGATCTGTCCACTACAGAACTTTACTTTTGTTTTCGAGACAGGCATCTTGCTATGCTGGCCAAGCTGGTTTTGAATTCCTGGGCTCAAGTGATCCTCCCACTTCAGCCTCCTAAGGGCAGGAACTGAAGGTACATGCCAGTGTACCTGGCTTCCACAGAACCTCATAGACTTAGTTTGAATGCTTTTTGGCTTCTGTTAAGCTAAAAGACAAAAAAAAAAAACCAGTAGGCAGCCCTGGAGGGCCACACAATAGGAGACAGTCCAGACTACATATTCACCACCTATTTCATCTTCCCATTCCACTGCACAAATGAGGGTTTTGATGAATGCCCATTTTCCTCCACCTATTACTATAGTTCCTAATCAAAGTCTTTCTTTTTTAGTCTTTACTGGGACTCTTACTGATTTTAAGGAAATCCGTTCTCTCATTTTGCACTTTCAAATTCCCCATACTTGCGTCTTCATCTTTTGGGTTGGCTTAACTCTATCCACATCTCTGTCAATATTCCATTCATTGAACTGTCAAATAACCCCTCAATTTGAGAACATCATCCATTTTTCTGCTAGAAAAAAGCAGCTGGTCTCCAGCAGTTGGTACTTCCCGCTCTTAGCTCACCCTCGGATATTCACCCCCAGTCAGCCCCTCCCCTTCCTGTATGGCCCATCTCACCACAAGCAAGGCTGTGACTCAATTAACTGGCTTCCAGAAACAAATCCTAGGGGCACAATTAACGATGAGCCCAAAGATATCATTACAAATACACTCATCGTTAGTTGCCTCTCCTAGAGGTTTTCCTTCCCATGGTTTTAGTTACTTGCTATCACCTATCATCAAAAAATAAATGGAAAATCCTAGAAAACAATTAGTAAGTGTTAAATTTTGCACTGTTCTAAATAATGTGATGAAATCTCACATCTCACTCCATCCCATCTAAAATGTGAATCATCCCATTGTCCACTGTATTCATGTTTCACATACTGCATACCTGTTAGTCACCTAGTAGCTATCTCAGGTATCAGATCAAATACCATGGAATTGTAGTGCTTGCATTCAAGTAACTATGATGTAGTAGCTTAATGCCATCTCATAAGATCTATGTTAACCTTAAGATCTATTCACCTTATTGTAGCTCATCATAGCAGCATTGTATCATCATACATCATCAAAAGAAGGCTTCAAATAGTACAAGAGATAATATTCACATAAGTTTTATCATAGTATGTTGTTACAGTTTTTCAATTTTATTATTACTATTAAGCTCTTAGTATTCCTGATTTATAAATTAAACTTTATCTGTATATAGCTATAGAAAAAATAATACATAGGGTATGGCATTATCTATGGCATTGACTAGGGGGCTTAGAATACTTTCCTCTAGAGATGAGGAATGATTACTACAATTTTTAACCTAAGTATTCCACAGCATAGTATTGGACTACCTAATTAAGGCACATTATGAAATGCAATATTACAAATAATTTTGAATAATGTCATATATATTTCATGACACAAGCATAGTCATAGTATATCAATATAAAAAAGAATATATAGGGCCAGGGATATAGCTCAGTGGCACAGCACCCACCTGGAAAGCATGAGGCCCTGAGTTTTGATTCCCAGTACCAAAAAAAAAAAAAGAAGAAGAAGAAGAATATTTAGCTATTTATAAAATAATCCACTCTATTTTTTCATTAGATATATTCAAAAAGCTCTAAGAGTCTGTCCAATATATGACAAAAGGCAATGTGATAGCTAATTGATTGTCAGCTTGAGTAAGAAATTCCCAACTAAATTGGCTCAGCATAGTTCTGCGTGTGGAAGACCCACACTAGGGAAGATCGTTATCAGAATAGTATAAAAGGGAAACTAAAAAAGGAAGGATTGCTTCTGCTTCTCCAGAAGAGCTACAGTCTTTGCCTTCACCTTGGACATTGTCTCCTGGCTTCCAGAGCAGATCCTTCAGCTTTATGATACAGTACAGTGAGCTCCAGGCCTTTAACGGGATCCTTTGGGTTCCCTGTGCACAAACAGACCTTTTGTGCTCTTCAACATTTGACTCTGTGGACAGGCATTGTAAGACCATTTTGTAAATTCTTACATATTTGTATATATTGTATTAAATCTGTTTCTCCAGTAAGCACTGACTGATATGGGAACATATGTAATTTTAAAGTGTCCACCAATTACATTAACAAAAAGTTAAATCAGTAAATTAATTTATTTATAACTCAAGGGATACAAAATGATAAAATTTCAACATGTAATCCATATAAATTAATAATAAGATATATGAAATTCTTCATTTCCATACTAATTCCAAGAAGTCTGGTGTGCAGTCTACATTGTGGGCACTGTCAATTTAATCTTGCTAAATTTTAAATGTTTGAGTCATATGTGTTTACTGGTTCCCAGATTGGATTCTTAGGTAAGCCTCAACAGTAGATGTAAAGAGTATAGCTGCAAGTAGTTTTTATTCCTTTTTTTAACCGTTACCATTTTACTACTGATATACCTTACTTCTGCCATAAGAATATAAAGCTAGGATTGAGGGGCTTGCCAAGTAGGCGCTTATGCCGCTGAGCCAAATCCCTGGCCCCAGAGTTTCTTTTCTATCTCTGGAATACTTTTTGGATCATCTTGCTTACAATGCACAGAGTAAGTGCTTGTGGGTAATGGAAACACTGTCCTTCGCCTGCTCTGCACTTCCTTCAGATAGCTACATAGTGTCAGGCCTTAAGCATATAAAAAGGCTAAAAGTTGCTGGCCTCACAGTGGATGCTAAGTGAGCTCCACGTCTCCACTGGTATAACCTGGACTCCATCAGGATTCATAGCACTGTTTTAGCTGCTCTGATGGGCTCACGGAAGGGCATGGACTGGGGCCAGAAACTGCTTAATTTGAGGTTAATTAAACAGTGATGACAAGCCTTAATCTCCAACTTGTCATCAGATTGTAAACACTGATTGCAGCTGCCGCACTCTGCAAAATCTTGAGCAGAATGAAATGAGTTGCTCAATAAATCTGTAAGGTAACATCAGAGAAATCCAGATCCTTGTATTTTGAGAAATGGAGACCCACAAAAGAGAAAAATGGCAAAGTGAATATGTCAAATTTGATTAGTATGCAGTCCTATTAAAAAAATAATAAATGCTGCATCCTCTGCACCTGAAGGCTGTAAAGAACAGGTGTGGAGATGTGAAAGTATCAAACCGAGAACTTTGGAAAGCTCACAACAGCTCTACCTCTATCGACCACCAAGGGGGCTTCTTTAGAAAAACATGCATGTGCCACCTCAAATAGCAATGCCTATGGACACGTGATTAGGAGCCTGTGCCAGGGTTCATGAGAGAAAAGGCAAGGTTGGTGGTTATACGTCACATATACTTATCTAACAATTCTCATATGTACTTCATCTAGTGGGTATTATTTTCTCCCTTTTAAAGGCTAGGGAATGAATGTCAAATCTCAAAGAAGTCTCTCTCTTGTCTAACAACATGTAAAGGATGAGTAATCAGACTAATTCCTTATGCAAGTTTAAAAGCACAAGCTACTCTGTCATGATCTATGAGGCAATACGGCACTGAGGAAGTAATAAGGTGACAGCATAGTCAAGTTCCTGGAGAAAATGGAAAAAACTTAAAAAGCAAAAGAGGGTTAGGGGTAGGGGTAGGGGTAGGGGTAGGGTTAGGTAATAAGCTAATCTACATTCACATACCTAACCTAGCCACCTCCCAAACCCCCCACCTGTGACTGTATGAGGCACTGGTGACCCTCGGGCATGAATGCTGTTTATTTTTCCCTTAAGATAACATATTTTAATGTATGAGTCATTTTTTCTAACCTGAAACCTCAATATTGGGCTTTAATTGCAGTATTGGCACACGGTGATGAATAAGAGGGCTTTCGGTTGCTCAGTCTCTAAAAGGTTCAGCATCACCGGCACAAGCCTTTGTGGGAACATCTAGATATATGTCACAGTATTATATAAATGGAAAACTGTGATAAGTGCTCCAAGCCATAGGTAAATGAGATGTTATGATTTTATCCAAGACATAGAATTGGAACCCACAAAGACAGTAATCAGGGGAATAAATTTAGATGTTTCAAACAATCTGCAGAGTCCAGAAATGCACCATCTATCATCCATCATTAGCATGTTCCTCTCCAGGCATCAGATGTGACCAGGCTGAGGCAGAGAAAGCAAGAGTATCTCCTGGATACGTAACTTCTCAAGTCTCTCCTGGCTCTAAAATAAACTATGATTCCACATTCTACACAAAATATTCCTCAAGTGGCAGTTAAAATTGCTATATTTAATTTGCAGAAAAATTGGAAACTTCATGTTCTGCTCTTCTCTTTACACACGGACTATCTATTTCACTTGCTGCTCTATAAGTTTCCTGAGGACAGGAGCTTATGGTCTTTCCTATCACTAAATCAGTGCATGGTAGAGAGCACCTATTATATAGCTGTTAAATGAGTAAACGAGTATGCACTGAAAGTTCAAATAGGCTCACTTATAAAAACATCTGCTATTTTGGGCCTTTTAAGTGGACTTTCTTTAAATATTAATGAACATGACAGTCAGTCAATCACCTGCATTCTGATTAACAGTCAAGTCTCCTTGTCTGAGCAGCCACTTACTTCTATTAAAAATTAATAATTTTCCACAGAATAAATAGAAACTATGCAATACATCAAAGATTATACTCTTAATAAGCAATTAAGTAATGCAGAAAGACTAAGAATCTATTAACTGAAAGAGAACTCTATGAACTTGCCCTCCAAGTCATCATGCATTTACTACCCATTTCTCTTCCAATTTTTTATGTAGCCAGGAAAAAAAGTAGTTTTGAAAAGAGTAAATAACATAAACAGGTTGTCATATATCGTTTAACATCTGCAGTATGATGGAATGCATTTTTGATAAAGATTGGAGATGTGCTATTCCTTCTGTGGAATGAAGAGTACATTTGAGTAGATCAATACAAAACTGAAATGCTATATGTAAAATGTTAAGGATCTATTCACTGAAAAATATGAATCACACTATAGAATGTAGCCAGGTCAGAGCTAAATTAAATTATTGATCTACATTCATTTTCCCTTTCTGTGTGACTATCTCCTAATTTTTGTAACATACATTATTTCCTATACAGCAAATTGATTATTTTGTTCTAGGCCCCACATGTCTGCTATTTTCTAAAATTAACTGCCTTCTTGGTACCATACTAATCCATAAATTGAACTCCCCTAACATAAACACCTAAGAATTCAACATAAAATTTATAAACTTGTATAGCAGGAACTCAAAATAAAAGAAGATAATTTTCATCTTTTCTCAATACAAAGAAAAAATGAAATGTTATTTTTCTTAACATCACAAACTTTGATTCTTGATGCATTTCATTGATGAAACTGAAACATATTCAGCTGTCTTTTTAAAAGTGATTGTATTGCTAAGTAAATGGATGCAGTCTTTTCAATTGTCATACCTAGAGTTTCTTTGAAATGAGTAACCTCAAATTTTGTAAGTAGTTTTACCAATTGCTTTGGAGATTTCTTTAAATATGAAAGACTCTCATCCCCCATCAGCTTCCAAAGTGACAAAACAATGTGTCTTGAATTAGGATTATCTCTCAGCTACAGAAAAAGAAAAAGGTACAAATATTTTGTACGACATATCAATTTCACAAACTCACATTAATTCACAAGGAAGGAAGCTGACATAGTTTTTGGTAGGAATGTGGCTGTATTTAGCCAGTAACTTTTTCCTACTGAGAAAATATTTTCTCTTTAACGAAGGAGTGTCAGACATAGAGGACTCTTCATTGTCTCTAATGGAAGTACACCATTCTGCCTTGTGCTCTAAATGAGGCAGAAATTATTCCTGATATGTAGCTGGAACATTTATAAGAAAATATGGTAAGATGCAGTTTGAGACACTGATGAGCAAAACATGTGAGCTTACAAAATGTCTGCCTCTCTCTGGTGGAGAAATCATCTACTGCTTTTCATGCAATTGTCGCTGCTAGCAGCTCCCAGCATGAGGGGGCATGTCCCACAGTCTCACATAAATGCCAGTCCCTGTCACTGTGACAAGGGATTCCAGCCTCTCAGCAGGCCTGAGGGATTGGCTTTTTCTACAGGTCTGTTCCAAAGCTCAGCGCCCTTTGCACTAGAAATCAATGTCATCCAACAAAAACTCCAGGAGAAAGTTAAATACCAGCAGCAAAACATGTCTCTTGGGTAGCAGTCTCTCCCCACTGTGTTTCTGCCAGGTGACAGGAAGCAATAAGGAAAATTTAGCAAGAAAGAGCTGAAGGGAAAAAAACCTGAAGGATTGCAGAAGCCTAGAGTTTGAAAGGAACAAAGTCTCAAATAGGAAGACATTTACACTCCCTTCTGGGCAAAAACATAGAACACTGAGGAAGAGCAGCAGGCTCTCTTTCCAGAGGCCCAACTGATGGTCACTGACAACTTACACAGGTCCTTCAGCAACTTTCCCTAACCTGCCACCCCAGCCCTGCTGTTCTCAGCACACGTATAGCATGGAATCCATCCCTCTGGAAGTGGGCTCCATTAATCAAGCTCACAAAACCAACATGTAAAATCAGAATATCAACGGAGTAGTTTACAATTTGTAATATAAGTGTCGCACAGATGTCAGATATCAGGACGTTCACTCCTTCCTATAGATATCCTTCATGCAAAGCCAGATCTTAATCAGACAACAATCTAATGTGTAAGCAATCTGAACAAGAACCCTTCACTGGATGAACTGAATGTTAAATGGCATCAGGGGAGATGGAGTCATCAATGGAAGAGAACATGCAATGCATACTGGCTATAGCTCTCTGCATCCAGTGTCATAAAAGGAATGGCCTGCCAATTGAACAGCAATGCTCCAAGATCCTTATAGGAGACGCTTTCACCTCCAGCGAGAATTAACTGTATGCACACTCCTCCTGCACTTCCGTCTTTGACTAACCATGGTTTGAATGTGGTATTTTTTTTTGTTATAAAACACCTGGATCATTTTTCTCATTGCAAATTATAATAGGCGTGTTGTAATAAATAACATACACTAGAGAGTAGAATAAAAATTATTCTATTTCTCCCACCCAGAAAATTATAGGTGAACAATCATTCAATCTCTTTCTATGTATACACCTTAGATCGACTGTATAGAATTTCAATTTTGCAGATAATAGTTTATTTTCTGTAATTCACATGACTGGACCACATATATATGGAACTGATCACCCCTTAAATTTTGCTTTGTTGATTTTCTTTTAATTAACAAGACCTCATTAAAGCCTTCATATCAAAGTAATACCATGACAGTCTTGTATATAACTCTTCACCATAATTTCTAATTATTTCCTTAAGGAATATTCCCAAACACAGAACTACTAGGTAAAAGGGTACAAACCTTTTGTATATAATTTTATATATAATTTAAGGTTACTTTCACCCAATAATAGCAAGAGTGGAGTAGCTGTAATAGTGCCACAGAAACCTTACAAAGTAAGTATACTCTCTGGTCCTTTACAGAAAATGTTTACCAACCCCAGACATCCACTCCTCAATAGGACAAAGACATCCCATTTATAAAATTCATCAAATCTCTTCTATTTCAAAGTCACATTTTATAAAATTCACCAAATCCCTTTCAGTTTATCTCTGTTAATGTTTTGTAATTGGTCAAATGTTCTATGCGATCTTATTTCATTATAATTAAAATAATATTAAAGAATACTGGAGAAATGTAGTTCCATTATTCTTAATTACAGAAATTACTATAAAATAATACACAAATGAGATCCAAATAAGACAAAATGAGATAAATTATACAAATCCATTTCTTCAGCAGTGCCAAATAACAATATAAAATAATCATATTTCTTTAAACATTTAATGTAAAATTGATTATTAAATTAAAAAAACTAAAAAAAATCATGTGTTGGGACTTTGATTTGAAACAGCTAAGGATTTTAGAGTGGATTCCCTTTTTATACTCATGAGCAAGCCTAGGAACTTGCTTAAGTAATGACCACTTTTTACCTTTTTTTAAAATACTTTTTTTGAAAAAAGAAAACTGATACAGAATTTCAAAAAATAGGAAATTAACACTAGTTAATATTGCGTATTGTTACCTTAAAAGTAGTTGTTCAGACTGCATGATTTAGGCATGAAAAAAAAATGACAAAACAATCAGTAATGAATACATAGTACTTTTTATTGAGAATCACACAGATCACATCTGAATTATTACAAATTCTCCATTAATTAGATTTTCATCTGCAAGACTTTACCATATGCTAGAAAACCACTGAAACACAAACTCTATGAGACAGTTTTACTGCCATTACTTTAGGAGCCATTTAAAAGATTTTCTATGGGATAAAGATCGGGTGATTTATCATGGTTTTTATGCTCCTTTAATCTGCTCCATCTTCCCATTGTAAAATAAATATTGGTTTTAAAATAAATGGTTCTGCCCAGATTTTGATGAGAAAAATTGCCCTGTAAATCATATGCTCACATGTGCCAAACTACAGTCCAGTGTTAACTAGACCATTCTGAAGAAAAATAAGTCAATTTTATGAAACAAAAGTGAAGAAAGACAATTACTTAAGTATATTATCAATGCCGCAATGTAACTAATTTGAAATATAAGCTTCCCCTACCCGTGTGTTTTAATACTCAAAACAAATACCACGCTGATTTTTCAAGTTGATTTTTTGGAAATGTGCTGTTTATTCTAGCTTTTACCCCACAATGCAAGTTACATAATTAAAAATAAATATAGATATAATCTTATATAACATTTTAGCAGTCACTTTTCGTGTTCAAATAGCCAAATCAATTTAACAGTTAATTCTTTGAATATTTTACAGACTTATGAGAAAACTCTATACCTATTTTTCTATAGTAAGTACAGTGGTTCAAATGTTCTGGAAGTTAAAATTGTTTAAGGAAGTGTTTCATACAGCTACTATGATATAGGCCTAATTGATTATATTTTCCATTTTGAGTAGTTGCAGCTGATGAAACACATCAAATACAATAAAAATACACTTGAATACTATGGCAATGCTAAACAAGTCTCTAAGCCAGCACTGACCATGTATGTAATCCTAAATTTTTGAATAACTACATTAAAAATATGAAAAGAAAAAGTGAAATTAATTTTAACATTTTATTTAGCTCAGTATAGCCACAATCTTATCATTTCAACACACAGTCAACAGGTAAATATAAACATACTTTGTACCAAATCATTGAGAACCTACATTTTACACTTACAGCATATCTTAATGCAGATTGCTTACCAGCCACATTTCAAGGACTGAACAGCCACAGGTAGTGAGCAGGTCCTGTGTTGGACAGTACAGTTACAGTCCTAAGACTCTTACTCCCATTTTTTTCACCATCCACTTCCAGAACTGATCTACAGACAACACTTGGAGTAGAACTGTCAAACCATTGCTTGCTTCAGAATGGAATCTGTATCTCTTGTGTCATTGTCTGCCTGGTATTCTTTAATTGAGACCTCCATTTTAGATAAGGACAACACTTAAAGAAATTAGCAAACCCATGATTATGGCTAACTTTCTCATTTCTTCAGGAAGGAATCAACCATCACCACAGGATGGATTCAGAGATATTTTCTGTTCTCCCTTTTCTAGAAACGATCACTATACAAAATGAAGTCAGTTTTTTTACTTTCCATTCATGTTCTTATGTTTTCTCCACAGACTATGACCTTAGGCATTTACATAAAGACATTAATAAGGAAAAATATGTTTGAACTCCAAAGAAATTGGTGTACTTCACATGTTTCACTTGTAGAAAGCCTTACACCTTATTCTATGGCAATCACTAAAACTATATTACCTACATTTCCATTTCCCACCCTATGATCTACTATTGGTCTTTCATACCACACTGCTTTCATTTATAGTTTTCCTTTTATTCTATCTTTGAACCATGTACATCTCCTGCCTGGGGTTTTCTTATTCATTTAAGTCATAGTTCAAATGTCATTGCTTCAAGTAACTTTTGCTAATTTGTTTTTTATCCTATTAAGATTAGGCATCTGTTAAGTATTATCATTATTCCTATATATCATGTACCACAATTGCACATGCTTTTATTGTAATGATGTGTTTAGTATGAGTCTCTCTCAGGAAAACATGTTAGCACCAGTGCAATTCCCAGGATATATTAGGTATTAATAAATATTTGTTGAGTAAATGAATCAATTTCCATACCAAAAACCAAAATCAATTTATGCTTCACACAGCTCAACCTCTAGTTGTGACACAAGCTTACAATGTATTATGAAGTACATATTTACTACAATGAATACTTTCAAGTGTAATACCACAAAGAAGTTATTCACAATATATACTTTTGAACTTTTATTCTCTATTGTATCTATATTTAGGCCCCCTTTTTCATTTCTAATATTATTTTTGTTTTTTCTTTTTTCTTTCTTTTCCCTCTCTTTTATCTCCTCCTCTCTCTCAGAATGAACAAGTTCATTATGGCTTGTATCTAGATATCCAACAAAAGCCTCTTACAGTCATTGGGGTGCTGTCCAGAGATGTTTGGACCTAGAGTGTGTGATACTGGGATCAAGGGTGTGTGATAATTAAATCAGTCCACTTGGTTTGACATTTCTGACTAGGATTAAGGGTGTGACTGCTATACTCACTCACCCTAGAGCAGTTAGCAGGAGGGCTACCTGCCTCAGAGTCAGATGACTATGGCCTGAAACCTCTATAAACTATAAGTCAAATAAAATTTTCCTCTTTTAACTTTAGATGTCAGACATTTTGTCTCAGCAATGGGAAAAGTAACTAAGAAGTTGGTACCAAAAAGTGGGGCCATTGTTGTGACCATACCTGACCATGTGGTTTAGGAGCCTTTCAAACTGGCTTGTGGGAAGAGTTTAGAAAGTTTCAGAGATGCCAGTTGTAACTGTAGCCTCTGGAAAGCTTTACACTATTTGATGGGAAAATCTTGTCAGAGCACAGAAGACCAGAATGCTGATATGAATGCTCCCGGCAAAGGCTGGGTTCAGGAAGTTTCTGCTGGGAAGAAGGACAGCACTGGCTGCTGAACTACAGATGGTGTGTGTTACGGCTTGACAGAAAGTTTGCCTGCATTTTGCTCATGTCCAAAGACTTTGACCAAGACTGAGATTAAGAGTGGTTGACTAATTAATTTTGCATAGCTTTCAAGGCGGTCTACTGTTTAGGTGGTGGGATAGCTACTGTTGGAGGACTTTAGTCAGATTTATTTGAGAATCAAGAGCAAATAGCTCAGCAAAATGATTCAAATTGCTGTGACTTTGGCCAGAAAGGAAGCTCCAGTAAAGGTCCAGCATGCAAATATAGAACAGTGGAAAAATTGGTCACTGCACAGACTAGTAAGAAAAAGTGAAGTATTTCAGAAGACAATAGAAGAAATGGACTAAGGACAACACAAGAACCAGCAAGACTAAAGCCTTTATGGACTCAAAATTATGAAAGTGAAAGATTTTGCTTTGAGAATGGAGCCCCAGAACACCATCTTCCAGAATGCTGGTGTGCTAGAGAATTTGTTCCTTGTAATTGGGTTAGAGTGCTCAGCTATCCGGGCATTTGACCCCTACAGCCAAGAGAGAACAAAGTCTGTCTACTGCTCTAACTGGCAGTAGATGTTGGCATTATCCATGTGGTGCTGTTTTTAGGTGCATGAAATATTCAAGAGCTGTGGGGTCAGGAAAGATTCCACCCAGAATTCAGAAGGCCTGGGAGGCCAGAGAGTAGGCCACTGAGAGGGCAGTATGTGAACCTGTGTGAAGCCAAACGTGCAGTGGAGACCCCAGAAGTTTATTGAAGCTGAGAATGTGAATCATCTGAAGAAAACTGCAAGGGAGGAGTACTTCTGGCCAAGAGCGAAGCCATACAAGCTACAACCATCAGCAGTGCCACAGGGATGGAGCCACTCAAGGATGAAGGTCATATGTTTCCACAGATTGTCTCACCTGTAAACGTGCAACTACAACAACACAAGAGTCTGGATTTTCTTTGATCCCACTCCTTTCTATTACCCTATTTGTTCCTTCTAGAATGGAAATGTCTGTCTTATGCCATTGAATGTTGGAAAAGTTTAACTTGCTTTTAATTTGTGCAGGGTCTCACAGCCAAGAGTTTATGTTAAATCTCAGAGGAGACTTTGGACTTGAACTTTTCAAAATGCTGAAAATGTTAGGACTTTGGCAACTCTTAGAGATGAACCAAATGCCTTTTGCATAAAGGAATGCCTATGAATGTTGGGGGGAACCAGGGGAAGGATGTTATAGCTCATGCAGTCATGGAGGGGGCTTTTCAGAGGTGTCTGGATCTAGAGTATGTGGTGCTGGGGTCAAGGATGTTTAATTACTAAATCAGCTCACTAATTGGCATAGTTTTGGCATTAAGGGTGTGAGTGCTACACCTGTGCTAGGGTGGGCAGCCTGCATAAAATGTAAAGGACAGAAAGAGGATTAATGTGCTCTTGTTGCCTGATTTCTGTGGACTATTTTTCCTCTGCAGGGAACCCTTACCATGTTATCTGTCTCAGATTCAGCTGAATATGAACTCCTAAGAACTGTAAAGCAAATAAACATTTCTACCTTTAACTTTTGTGTCAGGTATTTTGTCTTAGCAATGAGAAAAGTAATTAAGACCAAGTTTTTCAAGTGCTAATGTGCTTTGATTTTCAGTTTTTCAATGAATCATTTCTTACTTCATGAATCTTCCCTACAATTTTTTTTGTATTCCATTTCATTTTAAAACTATTTTTCATAATTCTTTTCTTCTACTGTATTTTTTATTAGTACATTTTTGTAATACATAATGTTTACATTCCTCATGGAGAGTTGATACATATACATAACACATTTTAATTACTTTTTTCATCCCATTTCCTTACTCTCTCTTTCCCCTCTTTGCATCTGAGAAAGATTGCATTTACTCTGCTACTCTCTTTATAACTTTGTGGTTGAATGGTTATCTAATTAATCATAATTCTTACTACATTTCTATTATATGTGTTTATGAATCTATAAATTTCTCACTATGTACAAACTTAACTATTAAAGTATTTACTGAGTTAAAGTATTTACTGAGTCCTATATTCATTTTTTTAGATTTAATCACTTAAAGATATGATTTTGAGTTTCCAAAATATAGTTTTGATATCAATTAGTTTCTGATTCCTATTTTTTTCCTCTAAGAAAAAAATGTAGAAAATACTATCTTTTGCAACTTTAATCGCATGTTCTATTAGTGGAGTTCAAAATTCTATATGTGTCCATTTGACCAAACTAATCACATGTTAAGTCTCAATCTTTTCTAGTTTTTTCGGTGTATTCAGTTCATCAGCATCTGTGAGAAAAGTGCTTAAGACTCAAGTTATGTATGTTCTCAATATTTTGGGGGATTTTGTCCATTTTAATCTATGTATTTTTGAAAGGAGGCTTATAAGTGGTGTAGACTCAGGACTTATAAATTCGTCTGGTGAATTATCCTTATAATATTAAATAATAATTCTCTTTACCTACAATAATATGTTTGTTTTAAAGTATATCTGACATTAATAGAACCTCACAGTTTTCTTCTGAATGGTATTTTAATGGTGTATTGTCAATTCTTATCTACTTTTTTCATTCTTCCCAGGCCATTATCTTCATTGGGGGTGTCCCTTGTAAACAGTTTATAAAAAGAGTTTGACTACCCTCATAAAACTTAAAAATTAGGCCAGGGACATAGCTTAGCAGCATAAGCACCTTCCTGGCAAATGTAAGGTCCTGAGTTTGATTTTTTAAAAAACTTAAGAATCTTTGTTTATTGACAGATAAGTTTAATCATTTTCATATCTGCTGCGATTATGAATATATTTAACATTAATTTCAAGCATCTAATAAACTATAGTCTCCCAAATGTTAGAGATGATGGCCTCTTAATATACCAAGTTCTATACACCATGAATGACAAGCATTGGGTTCATAAGTTAGATATTTTCTGAAGAGGTACTTTAAACACATTAGTAAAGTTTATTCTCCTAAAATTGTAAGATAGTAAATCGTTACATGGATAACACAAAAACAAATCCCAAATAGGGTGGCCACTCCACTACTGAGTCTTTACTTATAATGTGAAAATAAGGAAACACACTTACCATCTACCTCGGATGACATACTTGCATTTTACCTCACTATTTTTTTTTCATTCCTGTCTGAAACAGCACTTGCTCCATCTTTTTCTTCCGCATATCTTCTTTCATACCCCATTACCTTATCAACTCTTACCTGGATCATTGCATGCATACCTATTCCCTACCTGCCTTCATCTTACTACCTTACCAATCCAACTCACACTTTAGATAAGTAAAGGTCTCATACTTTTAAGAAATCAGAACTTTGTCTTGCAATTCAGTATTTCCTAAACTGAAATCCAACACACAATCTCATCACTCAAAACATTATGACAAATTTTCTTTAATTTTTGTGATGTAATTCTGATTAATGTTCTGAAGAATCTAAATGACAACTTGATAATTAAGCTGTACTTTCCAATAGCAGTGCAGGTATTTTTTTCCCATAAATTGTTCTCAGTGTCACTAGCACCAAACAATCACATACAGTGACAACCTTTAACTTTCAATATGTCAGTAAGCACATCTGGCTGTTAGGTTGGCATGTCCTAATGCTAAAATTGTCCTATGTCTGCTACTGTGCTCTTCAGTGGAGATAATTTGGAATTGAAAGATATTGTCATGGAATAAACTTTAATTTATTTATTTAATTAATGAGGACTTTGATATGATATCATAAAAACTCATAGTGTAACAAAGTAATGGTCTATTTTAATTGTTAAGGGCTAATGAGAAAAGAACAAAGGCAGAATTAATATGTAAATTGTGTTTACATCAAATGATATTATGGAATGTTGTACAAAAGAAGATTTTCCAAGCTTTCAAATACAGAAAAGTGGTGAAAGATTTCAATCTCCTCCTCATCAATAAAAGCATGCCAGAGTAAAAGAACCTTTGCCAAAGTAGTCAACACCCTTTGTTTTTTTAACATTCTTTAATTGAAATGTGGTAAATGTTTAAACAATAAGTACTGAGAGCTAAACACTGTTTTAGGCACCAAAGGAAAAAAAAAACAAACAAGACAGGTGAAATCCCTACCCCTGTGGAAGTTAAATGGGGATAATAAACAGATTAACATGAATTTACAGTATGACATCAGGGAGTGAAAATCCTGTGCAGAAAAATTAAGCAGGGTGAAGAGGTAAAGACTGACATAGAAGGAGAACAGAGATGGTGGGCAGCATGGGAAAGATGGATTCTCTTAGGAGATGACCTTGAAGCAGGACTCCCAGTGCAACAGAACACAAAGACACATCTAAGGAACAGACTTACAGACAGATAAATAGAAAATATAATTTTGAGGCAGGAATAAGTTTCACTTGTTTGAAAAACAGCAAGAAAGTCAATGTGAATAGACTATGGGAAGGAAGGAGAATGACGTCAGAAAAGGCAAGAAAGTAAAGGGCCAAATCTTGAAAGGCCTAGAAGCTGTAGTGAAGACTAGATTTACTCCTGGTGATGCTGGGAGCTCCCACAAGGCAGTCTACATTTTGTGCAGAGGACTAGAAAAGGAGATAGAGATCTAAGGTACTGAAACCAGTAGGGATCTATTCACTATAGGAAATGAAGTAGTTTCCTAGGGTTTTTTCTATTTCCCCAGTGAAATGTAAGTGAAGGCAGCAGCTATGTAGAAGAATTGTGGATAGGGGTTTCAACTTTGAGGGAAAAGTAAGGATATAAAATAGCTGTCTCAAAGAGGAGACGTATTAGGTAAAAGACATAGGCTTGTCAAATGCAGCAGAGTATCTCCACAAAACTTGTGAATATAAAGCCAGGTAGTCAGCACAGTTTTGTGCTATTTTCTATCCATCTATGCTTGGACCCAAAGACAACTGTGTGTCAGAGCTTTGCCTGATGAGAATGTCAGAGAGGTGAGCAAAGGAGTTGAATATGCATGTAAAGAAAGATTAAACACATCATCTAAGAATAGGTGTGAGAAGGATGATGGGTAGCACAGAAAAGCAGTAGGTGTCAACAGACTGGAAATTCTAAGGCGTCACAGAACTGCTGTTAGAGAAGAGATGCTAATGTCTGTGAGGTAGCTTCCCTGGAAAGTCAGGAAGTGGTGATCAGAGAAAGGGACGCTTTGAAATGCATTTCGAAGATATGAAAAATGTATCTTAACAAAGGCAACATTGATACTTGGGTAGAAACAATTATTCACTGTAAAGTTTCACATGTTGAGTGACATTTAGCATCCTAGGTGTCTGCCTGCTAAATGCCAGTGGCCCTCCTTACATTTGCAAATGCTCCCTAAGGGAGTGGTACTTCCTAGAAGGCAAACCAATAGTTCTGAGTATGACAATGGGATAAAAAAGATTTGCAAAGGAGAAGCTCAAAGAACCAAGAGATCAGCTATGTATATTTTCTAAAAGATTTATTCCAAGAGTGATGACAGGAGGGAGATAGACATAAAGATGGTGAACTAGAAGATAAAATACCAAGTCGGTCACATGATAGTTTGATGCCATATACTTCAAAGGTACATCTGTAAATAAAAAGAAAGGAAGCTGTATAGAAGAAACAATGACTGTGAAAAATCTTACCAAAACTACTGTCAAACAACAAGGACAAAATCGCCCTTATAGGAGAGGTTAAGTGAAGTCTCTATAGGGGTAGCCAAGAGTATCAAGTGTGCTGTCCTACAGAACTTTGCATGATGACAGAAATGTGTGTCTACAATACCCCATATGACAGCCAATAGCCACATGTGCCAACTGAGCCTTTGAAATGAGTCCAGTATGTCTGAGGAACTAAACTTTTTACTCTAGTCAATGTTCATTAATTAAATGTAGAAAGTCACAAGTGGTTAGCGTTTACCAAACTGAAACGTACAAAGAATGAGAGGGGAACGGAGTATGCAGAAAGGAGTTGAAGACACAGTAGATTCTTGCTATCTCTGTCTTGAGGAAGAAGGGAAAGGACAGCTATGGGTCTAGATGAGTTTGCACGCCTGTAGCAGGAAAATGAGAAAAGGTACACTCAGCAACATTCACATTGTCAATAAGAAGTACTCCAAACATTGATTTTAATTCATTTCAGCCTATCCCAGGCCAAATTCTGTACCACACTGTTATGAATAGATGCTTTAAAAAACACACTCAAAAGTCTAAAATATCACCATGTTAGAATTCCTCCTTCTTATAAGAAGCATATGGTATTAACATAGTATTACTATTGCCTATTTTTCTGAGATTTAAGCATTCCTTCCCCCAAAGATTGACTTTCTATCTTGAACAAAGAAAAAATGTAACTTGTGTAGAAATCATGGTTTTTCTGTTTTGTGGGTAAATGAATATCAAGAATTTTGTTCTTCGATATCTAAAAAGAAGCAAAAGTATCCTAATTAGCTAAAAGCTGCAAGCCTACAATTGTGCCATAATGAGGTAATAAGATGATGTGAGCCTGCTGTCTCACAGCCATCCATTCTTCACAGAGACATCCAGAATGGTCCTGTGGTTATGCTCTCAAAAGCCTGGCTGCAGTTATAAATAATGCCATATATCTCCAATAGCCACCAAATGAACAATGCCAGTCAGAGGCCAGTAACACTCGTCCAGCTGAAAAATCCCAACTTCAGTCAGGGAAGAGTCTGCTTGATAATTTATTTGGTTAAGAATAAAAGAACAATAAAATATTTTTGTTAGTTTCTCTCTCTTAGTGCTTCCAACCTCCACCCCCTCCTTTACTGCCATCAAAATACTTCTAGGGGACAGAATTCTTCTTTTACTTTATGGATACGTTTGAAGTACACAATGATTACATTCTTTGTGTGGAAGTAATGCATGAACATAACACATCTTACTTGCTTTTTTCATCCCCTTTTCCTCTTCTCTGTCCCCATCCCTCCATCTCTTAATCCCTTTCCTCTTTTAGGAAGATCTACCTCCCTATTTCCTATTATTTTTCTACCTTTTATATTTCTCTTTATTTATACTTTGAGTTTCTCATATAAGAAAAACCATACAATGTTCAAGCTCATCTGTCTGATTTATTTCATTTAACATTATGGTCTCACTTAACATTATCCATCCATTTTCCTAAAAATGACTCATTTGTTTTTCTTTATGGCAGAGTAGTACTCCACTGTGTATAAAACCACGTTTTCTTTATCTATCCATTTGTTGGTGGACATAGAGCTCACCTCTAAGATTTAGCTATTATGACTTGTTACAATACACACAGGTATGTATGTATCACTGTAATAGGATGTCTGTACACTTTCAAGAAAATATGTAGAAGGGGATATTGGGTCAGATAGAGTTTCTAGTTTCCATGTTTTGAGTACTCTCCATAGTGGCTAGCCTCAGGTGGAGGACTGAATCCAGACTCTCACCTTCTGCCATGTACTTGCACAAGGCTACCTTTGCTTTCTCCTTTAGTTTCCTTTGATAGGACTTCGATTACTATGAAAACCAAAATGTATCCTGGTGCTAGACCATTAAAACTAGTTAACTCTTTTAGTCTGTTAAGTAGTTAACTCTTTTAGTCTAGTTGACTCTCTTCAGCTCATACTATGGAACAAGGAGACCCACAGAAGAGTATGTGATAGATAGAGTGCTTAAACTTGATCCTCAAGTACTAAGGAAATCAAGTCACGGTGAAAAACAGGAGAAAAACATTTGAATTAATTCCTTTCACCTCTCTCTGTCCACAAGCCCCCTCTGGTGGAGGAATTCATTGATAATGAAAAAGCTATGATGAAAATAATCAAATTTTTAAAAGAAAAGGTAATCCATAACAAAGAAATTAAATGCTGTAGAATTGATAGTCAAATGTAGTGATTAGCAAACATGAGCTGCAACTGGGAAGCCATTTACAGATGAAGTACCATGATGAACGATTTAGCAAAAGGTCAGTTCTGCTCTTTTATCTTCACCACCCATCAGTTTCCATCACCCTCATATTGTCTGGCACATAACGGAAAACAGGCCATAAAACTCTCACCATAAAAATTAACCTAATTTTGCAATATTATTTAAAGAAACACATAGTTGGATGCTGCCGAAGTGCAGGGACCAGCTCCTCAGTTAGGATTCCTTGCATACACGAGAAAAACTGTTGACATTTCAAACCCTATTATAAAAGGTAACATACTCAGCAAGTTCCAGAACTGTCTGCCCTAAGCTTGGCCTTGCAGATTCACAGTTAGTTCTTCAGCAAAGGAAGAGATAATTATTCCCCTCACCAAGCACCACACCAATGATGGATTTAGGGTGGGTGGTTGCATTTTAGCATTTCTCCTTTCATTCCCATGGAAAACAAACTTCTCAACAAACTCTACTGATGTGGATGCCAGGCTTTCCATTTGAAATGCCTACAACACATTCCGACACATGAGCTGTGAGACAAGCTACCTTCTCACTCCCATATAACAACATTCCTACAGGAGGGAACACAATGCCAAGTAGAGCTCTTATTTTCAGGCAAAAGGGATTCTGAAAATGAACAGATCAGCAAACTCTAGATCCCCATAACAAAGCGCAGAAGACGTTACTCGATTTTAATTAAATTGATTCAATTGATTCTATCAAAAAATGGGTCACTTCTCTCTTACCAGTCCTGTCTCTGAAGTTCTCAATTGTTTCTCTGATTTTAGAAAATCAATATGATATGTTGCATTTTACAGATAAAATCCAAGTTATCTGAATTATTAAAAAATTCTTGCTGGGGATTTAGCTCTGCAGCATAAGCACCTGCCCAGCAAAAAATTATTCTCCTTATACTGCTTAAAGAGGGTACCTATATATCTACTTATTCATTTATGCTACTGGTATTTTCGTATTTTTAAAGCATCAAAATCTAAATGAAAGGAGAACAGTCAAAAGTTCAGAAAAATAGATACATATTTATAGACAGATATTCATTGCCGCCTTATTACAGTAAAACTGGGAAATCCTAAAGACCAAACATAAGAAGATTGTTTATATTAATTATGGAATAGTCATAAGTGAAATATTAGGACATAATTAAAATTATGTAGTAGAATACTAATAATATGAAAAAGATTTGTGTTATTAATAAGGAGGAAAAGCACACCGCAAAACAGTCATTGACAATGGTTACATCTGAATGGTAGAGTAAAGATTTGACAATCATCAGTTGGTGAACTCATTTCCCATTCAAAAGCCTCTCTCTCTAGCACTCCTTGCAGGTGGTGCTGGCTCTATAACATAAATCTGCTGCTGCCAGGGCTTTTTTGTCTGGATTAAAAGCAGCAGAATCATCTAGCAGGTTCCTTATTTTGTTTATCCTTTACCTTCTCAACCTTCAGGTAACAGCTTCACTGCGATCTTATAGACAGAGATAGAATGCTAAGAGCAGTGGAAGGGCTACATCAAACACCAGCTACAAACTTTCCTCCAAAGATATGGAGAAAATCACCATCGGCTGAATGTGCAGTTAAACATAACACAGGACGTTCTGTTTTTATGTGTTGGCATAGCTTTATATTTTATCATAAGTATGTGTTGTTTTGTCATAAGAAAAATTACTGCATACATGAAAAGAAGCTTTATTACCTAGCAGAGAACTCTATACACTATGAGTCAGATTTACATCACCTAAAAAAAGAGCATATCCAAAGAAAAGAGCATATCCAAAGAAAAGATGCCAATAATAGAATTCTTAGGTTTGCTTAATACTATTATTATCTTCATTGCCTTCAACATATACTATTTCTTGCTATTATTATTATTATTATTTCTCTAGCCTGGGAAAATTTCAGGTCTCCCACAGTGCCACATACTGCATGAGGAATGAGGACCCAAACAGTAAAAAGCTATAACCACTGAAACCTCTAAGAGTATACTCCAGAGCAGTCAATCATATTGCCTGACATTATTCATCTACTCAGTGATGAAACAAGGCCTAGAATGCTGGTTTCTTGACTACTAATGACATTTTGAGCATTAAAATCTGGCTAAGGAAATGTTTCAGAAGGAAATGGTGAAAAAAAACAAGTGAAAGATCTTGTCTCCATTAGTAACCAGTTTCAGCTATGATAGGATTCTTTTCCCTAAATAAGGGGAAAGGTCTGCTTAAATGGAACTAAAAAGATTCTAGTTTTTAATCTATCTATATCACACAAATCAGTTGACGATCCATGACCACAGATTTTATTCCCAGACAACCATGATAGTGGGTGAAAGAACAAGGAAACAATGAAATTGTCAGACACCAAAGATAACATCAACTTGACCTTTTTATTCATTTGAACCATTTGTTTTAATATGTAGGTACACACAATTAAAGAATAGTCTATAAAACTCTATGAGGTTTTGCTAAAATGGACTTGAGGCTTTTGGTACTGTGCAGAATAAAAATTAAAATTACTATTAAGGGGAACAGAATATGCCACTTTTGCTTACGTATTTCCAGCTGAAGGCACTCAAGAAAATAGCAGACACAAGAAGGACATTCTGACTCTCCCCCTTTCCTTCTTGAAAGAAGGTGGTAGTCTTCATATGGAAGAGACCTGCTCCATAGCAAAAGAAAAGTACCATTGTTATCACTAAGAATAGAAAGCTGACAAAAAAAGAATTCTGTGCCAAAAGGCCTTGCTAAAACAATTCCTGTCATTCTTTAGTATCCTCACATGATTCAGTTACTTTTTCACAATTGCTTCTCTATTCAACCAACTGTAAAATCATGAAGATTCTGCTACCTCTTTGGTTCTTCATTTCTTTACAAAGGATCCCAGTCACATATAATTTACACTATATAAATTTGTATGCCTTTCTCCTGTTAATCTGTCTTAGGTGAGTTTAGTTCTCAAGTTTATTTAAAAAAAAAAAAACCCTAAGAGAGTAAAGATAAAATCATGACTTCCCCACAGTTGCCATCTTGAAAGCTGAAAGGTCACACTTTTACCTTTGAGAATAAGAACAAAGACAGGCTTGTTTCTCAGATATACTCTCAACCCAGATAAGCAAGTAAAGGACAATGTAGTATACATAATTGCCACAAATATCAACACTGTCTGGACTTACACACATCTCTTATTACAGAACCCATCATCTGATGCTGTGGTAACCTGTTTGCAAGGTCTGACTCCCCACTGGATTATCAAGTTACTAAAAGCAACACTATTTAGTTTTGTCTTTGCTGAGTATACCCAGGCCCTCGTCCTTCCAAAAATTCAGAACCAAACTCAGATTCTAACTATGAATGCCTAGAAAACATGAAAGAAATTTTGGCTGAAAGTACTTATGTATTCCAAGCTATCTTATGTTCTTTAAAATAAAAAGTCAACAGATTTTTAGCATTCCAAAAATATTTTGAAGGGAAGGGGAAATCACACATTAAATTCTGTCAAGTAATGTTTCCCTCCTGAAGCCTTGAATAATTGGAAATGACTGAACATGGCAGCTCCTTTTATTACTTGATGTATAATCCTGTTGTGCAAACTGGAAAATAGCAACATCCCTTCCCGTCTCCTGCAATATCCCATCCTGTCAGTCAATGTAGGGTCTGACAATCTGGTGTGACCACTCCCTACTGGCTCCAAGTAAAAATTATAAACCAAACTTAGAGTAGCCCTGCCTAGAAGAACAACAGTGGAATTAGACAAGTCACAAGGGTGGCAGATCCATTGCTACTGATTCCTTGCTGGAAATTTCATGGGAAAATGTTCCTTGCCATTGTATAAGGACCATTTGGCTCAGTCCAATGCTCTTATCTTCAAGTTCAATGTAACAACAATGACAAAAAAAAAAAAAATCAATGAAGAGAAGTAAGTAGAAATTGGTTGATGGGGCCTAAAGGCTTTTTGACGATTGAGAATTCTTTATCACTGTATCCTAATTATGTAAGTCTGCTCCCACAGTGTTCAAGACATTTATTTATTGAGCCTTACCACTGCCATCCTGATATTCCAGAAAAGAAGCCAAACTATAATAACTCAAGTCACATTTCACAATAGACTCCAAAGGACACATGATGTCATTTGCTAAAATGACATCAATCCAAATGGAAAGCATTCTGACCTATACATAACTGATTGACCTTTGCTATGCTTCTCCCGGTTATTTATATACTATCATATGCATAAATGTATATCAGTGGTATTTACACTTGGCAGCTACTTTTAAGAACACATTATTTAATTGGGACTTGAAGCTTTTTGTAACCATTTCGTGACCAAACATTCACAAATGAAGAACAAGGAAAGATGTTACTTTGAAAATTATATTTAATAGGTTCTGGAGAGGTTAAAGAGGCTTTGCTACTCTAGTTGTTTTAAATCACAATGAATGAGATCTATCTATCCATGCAAAGCTAACTTCAAATTTCCAAAACTAAAGCTACCAAAGGATATTTTCTCTGTATTATAGTGGAAGCCTAATAGTCACAATGACATGTGATTTACTGAAGGAAGAGCATTTTTTAATACCAGTAAGAAATGCATAAACCATGGTGATGGTAACTAGAAAGCACCAGGGAAAAAAGAACACAACTACGTGATGTTCCTCTATGTTTTAACCTCGACTATGAATTTAGTTTCCTAAAAGGGTTTGGTAAACACTTTATGATATCCAGAAGCTCCAAATGGCTTAAAGATAATCATAGAAAAAGAGACACAGAAAGACACTGGATTAGGAGAAGCACACATAGTACAGCCAGTGTGCCCTTAATCACATTATGTACAGCTAAGACAGATATCAGAAGCTGATCACTGCATTCCTACCCACAGAGTCTTGACATGAATTCAGAACAATTTTCTAATAATAATCTGGGCAAACACTATCAACAACAGATTTATCCTAATAATATAATTAAATAGGAAAGTTTTATCTTCTTGACTGATAACATTAATTCTATCTCTTCTAGCCAAGTACTCTAAGACTCAATCTAAAACTAAACAGGTTTAGGGCCAGGGACATAGCTAAGCGGCACAGCACCTGCCTGGCAAGGATGAAGCTGTGAATTTGATTACCAGTAACAAAAAAAAAAAATCTGAATGGGTTTTTTAAAACCAAAATGTAATATCACCTCTTCCCTTTCTGCCGGATCATTAAATCAAGTCATTGTTGATAAGTCATGGTAGGCTGATATGACCCTTAGTTTAAATAAAAAGCAAAAAGGAGGACTAAACAGGATGAAAATGCTTATCTGTTCACATAGGAATGTTAGACATCAGTGAAAAGGAACGAACTCAGCCACATGCAACTACAGGGCTAATATCTTAGAGGTAAACAGCCATATGAAACTAACGTATGTGTTAGAGAAAACCAATGCTTTCCATATAGTGTCACCCAGTGAGAGTTTAAGTACTGTAACCTACTGATCCCTTTAGTTCTGGGTGTGAAGAGTACATGGAATAGCCAGTCTAATGATGAGGCATGAACATTTACAGCAATTTCAACATACGCCAAGAGGTTGAGAAACTGACATTCAAGCCCATTTTAGTAAAATTCAAAAAGTAAAATATACATTGTTTAGAGCTATACATTGATACATGTGACAAAATTATTGTAAAATCAGAAAAGAAAAGCAAGAGAAAGACGAGTGGAAAATTCAGGCATTGCACTCATTCATTCAGTATGACGATTGCTATTTGAATCAAAATAGGAAATAGGACTGGGAAGGAACATGTAGATGGCTATGTACTAACTAGTTCTAGAGTTTTGTAATTATAGTTGAATGACTGTTCATCGGTACTTCATTAATTATGTCAAAGCATATTGTGTGATAAATAAAAAATAACTTTTTAAAACACTAACATGAAGAAGAAAACTTTCTGGCTTATTTTCAGTCAGGCCTTCACAGCAGAATTTCAATATATCAATTTGAAAACAGGGAAGGCTTGAGCCCAGGGGTTTCTAATGGTCAAAACCCTACGAGATGACTACAAACATCATTTTGTCATGTTAATGCAACTAGAATTGTCCAGAAGTTTCTAGTAGTAAACCAGAATACCCTATCAATGATTATAAGATTTTGATCTAATTCAGTGAGAATATTCATGAATATGTATTGATGCCAAAAGCTCCATTTCCCCTTTCACATAAAAATACTACAAAAACTGTATGTATGTCTCTCAAATAAGAATCATTTAGTTACAAGAAACAAAAACCCTCTGGAGCGCAAATAGTAGAGGAATTCTAGAAGTTTCCCACAGCATGTAGGGTAGGGAATACAATTAGGCATTGCAAGGAACCAGAGCCAGGGTGTGAATAAAGACTCAAATCCAAGGTTATTGTATTTACTCTCTGGGTGACAGGGTCTTTGTGTATCTTCTCCTTCTGGAACTTTTACTTTATTGTGTCTACCTTTAGATGTATCTTCTCTGCTTTGGCATCTACATAGCCAAATATTTGTATCTTTGCAGCTTAATTTTTAACCAAGTGCTGTCTTCCCATAAAATATATAACCCCAAAATGCCCAGAAGAGAAAATCTCATTGACCTAACCAAGGTCGAGATCTGTCAGTCTCTGGTAAAATCAGACACACTGTCCATCACTCTCAGCACCTACAGAGATCAGGCAAAAAACTAACGGTGTGATGGTGACAGAACAAGAAGCTAGAACACAAGGGACTAAAACAAACACAGCAGACAGATGCTTTTACCTATTTAGGCAAAGTAATAATAGAAATCTAGATTTTTTCAGGAACTTTCCTGATTTTTTAAAACATATCTGCAGTCAATATTAGACTATAATCCTACAAAAATGAAGTGTGATTATTCTCGTTTCAGAGGGTCACTCTAGACAAATGGGGATGTAGAAGGAGAGTTTTTATAGAGGCGTCCAGGTTCAAGAACGACTGGGACAAAGCTTGGCTGCCTCAGTGCTCTGACATCTGGTATACCCCTCACACATAACACATTTTTCAGATAAACTTTTTCAAATGTCTTGTTCAAGTTCAGTTGCTAAGCTGGGCTGAGATAATTATCTTGTGGCTCTCACTGAATTGTTAGAAAAATGTGGCTAAAACAAAACACAAGGAAATCAGAATAAAGCCAACTAGAGCCAGAAAAGGGAGACGTCATCCTCTTCTTCTCCATTTACAGTGGAAAATGTTGCCATAAAGACTACTCATTACTTAACAACTACAGACTCTTTTTTCACCTAACAAAGGGCAACACAGCCTTTTTCTGCCAACTTCTTCATTATACAGAATTGTTAGACACAAAAGTCTCAATATAGATGTCATCCTCTCTAGGAAGCCCAGCCTAAATCCCTTAAAATGTATAAGGAAGTATCCCTGGGTGTTTGGGTAGAACCCTGCCCCAACCTCTGTTGCTATGGCACCTCTCCCTGGTATACATGTATGCATAACTATTCATCTCCACACATAATTTAGGAGAACAGAAACAAAGTTTAATCCCCTCCTTCCCTTAATGTCTGTTTGTTGAATAACTATAGGTAGTAGGTCACTTTGAAAATTTTATTTGTCTCTTTGCAGTGAATTTCCAAAAAAAAATTAAATTTAGACTAAATTCCTGCCATTCTTTCGTGTGAACTTTGAAGATTTTAATATTAAAACGTTTTATTCAAATAAGAATTATATATTATATTGAATTATTACAACCTTAGAATCATATAGTTGCAGGGTTTGGGAAATATATAGTCATAGTTAGCCAAAAATCCATAAAGGTACCTTCTGTCAGCTTCTATATATACATAGTTTTTTTCCAATATACTTATATTGATGTAGATATAAATATATCTGGTATATAAGAACAGGGCATGGTAAAATTCTTTACTCTGACATAAAATCCATATATTTAAACTTATGAGAAATTTAGGGAAGTACAGTATATGCATATCCTGCAAGAGTTATGTTCCATTCTAAAGCAATGACTTGGCAAATTTCCTTAGTTCAGGGAACTGTTAAGCAGGAATTAATTTTTAAATGAAATAAGCTAAAATATGAAATAGATGTACTGTTATTTATAGTTAAGTCTCATTCTTCAGTAATTATTGAAGGTGACACCAGTACTTTTTATCATTGATAATTGGAATGAGTTTAACCAAATGTCTCCTTTTTCTCATAAAAAACAGTTGCAGTATTCCAATTTTTACCAGTGTTTCAGGTCTAGCAGCCCTTTATCATGAGCAATTTGGTAGCCTAAAAATGTGGACAGAACAGAGCATAATTTCATGGTAATAAGTATACCTGAGACAGAAAGAAGGTTAAATAAAGTCTCTTATTTCTTTGGAGACTTGACCCTAGATCATGACAAATTAACTTTAAAAGACAATGTTTCATCTTGAACAGGGATGAATCTTCTCAGCATAGGTATAAAGAAGTATTTGGCAAATGTGTTCTTTGGAAAGGTTTTATCTAGCAATGGAATTACAATCTGTGTAGAGGACAGATAATGCAAACAAAGGGCAAATAGATGAATAAGAAATGTGTAGTGGCATTTGACAGAGTGAATTTCATTCCTAATACCAAACAAAAAAGATATTATGTTCCATGAAGCCAAATAGGTTTCCTCACTACAGGAATTGTCAGTCTTTAACACTCCTGATGGACCTGTGAATTGTCAGAAGGTGGACAGAGCATGTACTTTGCCACACTTACATGTCTACATAAAGGCCTTACAAATGGACCTGCTCTTTGGAATATTAGTGCTAGCAGAACACATCTAGGTTGACATTCTAACGGCCTCACTTACTGGCTGTGTGTCCACATGTGAATTTCTTAAACTCTCTGAGGCTCAGTTATCTCATCTGAAAAATGCATTCTTCAATACTGTTTGTCTGAATATCAGCCCTTGATTTCCCTTGGAAGTTATTTCTTATAATCAGTCCAAGATTATAATATCTTTTGTTCCAATAATCTTATTTCCTATATACAATTTTGTGCACATTCTTTTGTGACTTCAATAAACAGTTCACATATGTCAAGATGAGCTAATAGATGGACAAGTGTTCTGAGCTCCAAGAGCTGCCAGTCTTTGTGGGAGAGAGAGTGACAAAACAGTAACACACAGCTGTGGCAGGTGCCAGAAAAGAGGCCATACACAGAAGCTTCATCCAATCTGGAGAAGAGAAAAGATTTGAGCTGAAATATGAAGAGAAGACATTAATCAGGAGAGGAAGCAAACCAAGTTGTACATGATGGCAGGAATGAAAATGTGCAAAAGCCCCACTGCAGATGAGAGGATGATGCTTTTCAGTGTAGCCGGAGTACAGAAGCTACAAGACAAAAATATGAGGAACAGAAAGGCCACATAGGGTTTTTGAGTGTAGAAACAAATGGTTCAGAGCAGGATACCTGCATGATTGAATGTACATTCTGGAAATCTCCCTCACAGTACAATATGAAAAATGTATCATAGGAGCATAGCATGAAAAGTCAGAAGGCTACTGCAGTAATTATGATAACTTAGAAGATGATGGAACAGTAGATACGGTAAATATGACAGATCTAAAAATATTTAGAATTGGCAATGAATTGGACTAAAGGGATTATGGTATCCCAAGCTACATAATTTCAGCTGGTCTATCAATTATACTACTCAGTCAATTGATGATTTTTCTTTGCTTGGGAGGTGTACTACAGTTGACGAAAACTCAGAAGTTGACATGATTCTTAAGCATATTCCACAGTGTCAGTGTTGGGGCATTAATGTGTTAGGGAATACAGGAATCAAAAACTTAAAAATACATTTTATGTTAAATATACATGATGTCTTATACAAAAATATATCATTATTACTCTTAGTTTAACACATTGTAGATCATCTTCTCACCCATCTTCTATCAGCAGTGTTCTGTGTATTTCTCATTCCTGGCAATAATTCACTCAAGTTGAGAACAAAAATTTGTGGGAATAGGTAGGAATGAGGTGCTAGGAACAAAAGGAACAATACTACTATACTATTTTGCTGGTAGTCATTCTCTCCCCAGTGCTGCTTAATTCAAAACAAACAAACAAACAAACAAACAGAAGATGGAAAAATGATAGGCAATAAATACACCCAAGTTTAGTAAGTTCACTGCCTATATTTTCAAATTTAACAGGAAAGATAAACTTTGGCTTTAATACATACAAACTCTGAAAGATTAGATAACAAGTTGATAACTTTGATAATGAGATATAAAAGTGTATGTGAATATATAAATGGAAAACATGGAACAAAGATGTCAGGATCAACTTCTAAGGAATGGTGTGAATGCATGTATAGGAAATTTTTGCTACTCTTTTAATGCATTGTTTAAATTTTAGGAGCAGGTGTTAGCTTGTAACAAAATTAGAATCAAAAAAGTAAATATGACCAACAAATTACCTCTAAGTTTGGTAGGCCAAGATAGAAAGGGACAACATTTACTATGGAAAGCATTATACTTACTATACATAATTGTTTTTTCAGGTTCAGGATTAGACTAGCCTATATTATGTATCTACACGGACATTGCATAAGGGCTCAGCTCGATTTGACTATCATCTCTACAGAAGAAAATTAAATATACTAAGTCACTATCTTAAGTACAATTATAGGTAAATAAAAGTAAATTTTTATAAACTACATGGGCAATTATTTGTTTCTGATCCATCAAAAAAGTATCAATAGGATTTCTGATGAATGTCATATTCATAAACAATTTATGAAGGAAAATGGCAAAATCCACATCCAGTCTTATCCACTGTATTACCAAGTGAAAAACTGAGCAAAAATGAGCTTCTCCTCATACCTTTCCAATTTTTGGACCTTGGTCACATCAAATATCACATATGAGACCACCTCATTATGAGGTTCACCCAACTGCATTGTAGCTCATTTAAAAATACAGATTGTGCCCATCATAAGAATATTCTGAATGGTTCTAATATAGTGATAAATAAAAGAGGAAATGGATATATTTATTCATGTTCTACACAAAGATGAAAGCTGTTAATATTGTAACATGAAGTATGAAGTTTGCTGCAGCTTTTATATAGATATGACTCATCTGATCAAGGAAGTACTTCTTTACCCTCATTTTTCCACCAGTTTTCATCATGAATGAATGTTAAATTTTATCACCTCTCCCCTCATCTACTGAGGTGATGATATGGTTTCTCCGTTTAACCCTATTAAGATGGTGAATTGCACTGACTGCTTTTCAATAAACCCAGCTTGATAGTAATACATTATCCATTTTATGTGTCATAGGATTTGATTTACTAATGTTTTGGCCAGATTTCTTCCATCTACTTTCAAGAGAAAAAGTGGACTGTGGATTTCTTTTATTAATACTCTTCTTGTTTTGCTTACAACAGCATAATAATGTAAGTTTTATTGTATATTATTGGCATGGCTTCTCTCTTAACTACTTGGAAGAATTGCTAGCAAAGTTAATTGGCGTTTACCTTGTGGAAAGATTTATAAGTATGACGCTAATCCCTTTAATAGGCACAAAAGAATTCTGATTTCCTAACATGTATTAGAATGTAAAATGTATTTACAGAAACCATTAGAATTATTATATATAACTATTTTTCTAGGTTCTCTAAGAAATTTTAACCATTTCATTTAATTTTAAAGTTTATTAGTATAAACTCTTAGTTATATATATTTTTATTTTCTTTTATAGTGCTATAATTTTTCTTCTTAATTTCTGATGTTGGCAATTTGTGCCTGATCTTTTTTCTTAATTATTGTTACTGAGAGGTTAGTCAACTTTATTAGCCTTTTCAAAGGACATTATTAGAGCCAGAGACATAGCTCAGCGGCACAAGCACCTGCCTGGCAAGTGCAAAGTCCTGAGTTCAATTCCTGGTGCAAAAAAAAAAAAAATTCTTATTTGTATTGCTTATTTTCCATTTTAATGATTTCTGCTCTTTAATTTCTTTATTTTTTTAATTTGTTCTGCTGTTGCTTTTTTAATCTTTGCTCTTGATATTGACATCACTGATTTTTAGCTTTTCTCCTTTTTAAAATTTAAGAGTAGCAATTTTCCTATAAATCCTGCTTTGGTTACAACCTTAAGGTTTGAGATGTTGCATTGTCATTATTGTTAAACACTACAATTTTATGGTGATTATTGTCTTTGACACATGGAGTATCACTTGAAATATTAGAATTTTCTTATTTTCATTTTATTAATGATTTCTACCTTAGTATTATATGATCAGAAAATAGGTTCTACGCTTTCAAACCTTTGAAATCTGCTGAGAGATGTTAAGTCTAAGTATGTAGTCTACTTGCTAAATGTTTACAAATGTATATTCTTCAGTTGGTAGGTACATTGTTCTATATATTACAATTAAATCAAATTTCTTATCTAGTTTTACATTTTCTATATGTTTTCTGACATTTTTCCTCATGTTTAATGCTGTTAGTTATATATAATTTTTTTTAACCTTTGAGACTATGCTGTCTATACATATACATACAGCTATATCTGCTTCTTTTGGATAATCTATATGGTTGTTTGTCTTCTGAGACAGGGTCATGCAATGCAGTTTAGGCTGGTCTTGATCTCCCTATGTGGCCCAGGTAGGACTTAAACCTTCAGCTATTCTCCTGCGTCACCCTCCCAAGTGCATACCACACCTGGCTATATACTTTGATTTTAATATCTTATATGGGCTTTTACTTAGGTTTGATCATGTTGTTAGTTGATAGATGTCTAGTATTTATAATTCAGTCAGATAGTCTTTGTTTTTAAATCAAAATATTTCATCCTTTCACATTAATATTCCATTTGTGTTCCAATCATCATGTTCTCTAGCATGTTCTTTGTCTCTCTGTTTTGTTGTTAATAATTACTGTATCTTTAATTAATCCAATATATTTTATTGTTTCATTGTCCTCTTCTATAAGCTTATATAGTTATATATTCTTTAAGTGGTTATCCTGGGAACCAAAACATGCTACCTTGACTCATTGGTTATATACTATAATTAGTATTTTTACATTCTCTAGGTAAGAATTCGACAACTTTTAACTTCATCTATACCATTCATGCATTATGCATTAATACTATCTACCATAATATATTGCTTTAAAGTTTTTTATTTAGGAGAATTTCTGGTATTTCAAAATAAACTTAGTAATGAAATGAAACCTCCATAATACTCTGTCCTCTTTTAATGATCATTAACTCATGGCCAATCTTGTTCCATTTCTCTTGTCATCTACTTTTCCTTCAATCATATTATTTTAAAACATATCCTAAATATATTTCTTATAACTATTTCAGTATGTGTTTATAAAATATTTCCCCCAGTCTTTATTGCCTTGCCACCAGTTCACTAAAAAAGTGACTTGCTAGAACAAAAATTTTCTACTATCTGAATTTTCCCTCATGGTATGTGTTAAATAAAATACTCACTATCTCCAATTTCTGTTTATTAATAGTAAAATCTAGACGCTTACCAGATTCCCCGTCATTTTTGTTATTTTGTTTTTTGTTTTCTTTTCTGTAAGACTTCTTTATTTCTGGTGGTGTGAGTTTCATTCTCAGGAGGGATACTATGTAAGGTCATGTTTTCTGTAATATTCAGAAACATTAATGTTCAGTGTCTGAATATGTTAATTCACTAGAGTAAAAAATAAGGATATTAGACAGGTGTGATGGCATTTGCCTGTAAACCTAGTATTCTTAGAGGGTGAAGCAGAAGAAATCTGAGCCCAACTCTGGCAACACAGTGGCTTAGAGAGACCCTGTCTAGAAATTTAAAAAATAAAAAGGGCTACTTCGTAGTTTAGTGTTAAACCCTGTGTTCAGTTCCCAGAATACACGAAGAAAGATCCTATAATTATTTTTCATCAATTTGTTATTATTATTAACATCATGAAATAATGGATTTAAAATACCTGAAAAGTTTCAACCCACTGTAGTGACTATCTTCATGGATGCTTAAACTGTTCCACCTTAAATTATTTAACAAAGAGTTAAACTACACTACATGTATGTACTTTGATTGTTTTAAATAATCTATACCCATTAACACTCACATACATTTTTCTTTTTTCATATGATCCTACATTTGATGAACCCAGCTGGGACAATGTCACTGACTCTCATCTCAATATGGAAATGATAGTAGGTAATTCTTAGTTTTAATTTTTCTAAAAAATATCTTTCTTGAAGGATATGTTCACTAGATAAAAAATTCAGTATTGATAATTACTTTTTTGGGGTGTTTCATGTAGCTTCATTGTTTCCTAGCTCCTATTGTTTCTGTTTAAAAATTAGAAATAGGGTCACTAGAAATGTTATCCTCCCCCCCCCACCCTTGGATGCTTATGAGCAGTTTTACTATCTTCTGACTCCATATTTTACGTGATTGTCTTTCCTTATATAGTTTCTTATGGTTTGATGTCATTTATGAATTTTGGGAAATTCTTGCTTATAGAGAGCCTATTCTAGACTTTCTGGCAGTCTGAGGAGTTTATGTTTGTAATCCTGCAGAAAAGTTATTGGAATTCTAGTGAGTCAATTCCAAGCTACCACTTCCAGTGCAACCCACAGTGAGAATAAAGATACCAAGGCACATTTATAGTTGAGGGAGGCCAAGGGGGTCCTAAGTCCAGCTGGAGTGATGGTTAACTGGAACAAAGGCCTCTCAACCCAGGGCCCAATCCAGGTTTTATTCATTCATTCATTCATTCATGAAGAAGGCAATGGCTCCATTTCCTCCACAGTCACTCCAGGATGAGTGACTGTGAGAATGGTGAGAAGCAGGTGAATGCTGTGAACTGGGCTAGGAAAGAGCCTTAAATCACCTCTGCAATATGCAGAGAGAAGGTATGCAGAAAGAGTAATCTGCATAACATAATTTGCGGTAGTATCTAATGTTTTGGGGTCCGAGCTTCAGCACTGATGTGTAATCTTTTATGCCCTGGGAAGTCATAGCCTCTTCTCTTGAGGCTGATCCCAACCTGGTTCACACATGTTCTTTGGGAGCAGGGAAACACAGATATGTCACCTTCATTCAATCGTGTAAAGCCAATTGAAAGGATAAGTAAAACTCCTAGCCAGCTCTGTACATATCAATACAGGGAAATAGGGCTATATTTAGCCAAAATGGAGATAATTGCTCGTCTTTCAAGGAGAGTCATCCTGGTGGCCCCCACACTTGCTTAGTATCTCTTCAAACACTGGATCGGCAATGTTCTCTGTAATCTATTTCTGGCCCTTCATTTCCTGTCCCAGCCTATCCGACTATACCATGTCTCTTATAAAATTTTCTTTATTTTTATCTTTTTTCTTGTTCTGTGCTTTAATCTGTGCTTTACTTTCTGCTTACTATCTTCCATGTCTTTAGTCCTCATTTCTGATATATATATATATAACTTGTTGTTAAACCTATATATTGAGTTCTTAATCACATACTAACATTTTTTAGTTTTAATTCATCCAATTGATTCCTTTTGTAGCTTCTAAATCTCTAGTGAAATTTTGTATCTTTTCTTGAATGCATTATTGAGTTATTTGGAAACCTGTAACTTAAACCTACAGCATCTGAATCACTTTTGGAACTATGATTTTTGGCTGTGTTCTCCCCTTGGCCACTTCTTCCTGTTCCCAGGCGCGCCTCTTACTTCATAGTGAGTGACAGCTCCACTTTTTATGGAAATTGTACAAGTTTGGACTGATGTTAACTTCTTACAAAGACGATTTGATTGTCTTCTGACAGGCTGAGAGAATAGAAGAAGGTCATCTTGAGGCTGATATATTTCCAGTTTTTCCTAATGTTAGGATACAACTCTTAAGGCGATTCAATTAAAACCATTTTTTCAGGTTTCTACATGCTTGGAAGCCCTAAACTCTATAAAGAGTTATGAAACTGTTAACTCTGCTTTGCACTGTATTCCTATTAGATGATTTAAGCTTTAAATTCCCCCCTGCCTTTCTTTCTCTTTCTTGCTATGCAATCAGATTTCTGGTGAAATTCTGGTAAAATTGGCTCCTTTATTCTGAGCTTTTGTTCCTAAAGTCTTGGTTCTTTTGGTAGCCCTGAAGGCCTCATCAGGAAAAACAAGCTGTTCCCACTTCAGGAAATAAAATCTTCAGTTATGCTCCTTGTTTAACATATTAATGTTGGTATCATCCCCCAATTTTTTAATATTGTTGAAAGCCAGTTACATTCTCAACACTTCAATATGATTAGAAAGAGACATGAAGCAATGGAAAGCAAAAAATTGACCTGTACTGGCAATCAACCCTCAGATAATGGCATGAAATCTGGTGCTTTTTCAAGTAGGAATATGGGACAGGAGAGAAGAGAAATGTGTTATTTCTCACAGACAATACTCAGCACAATTTTATTGCTCCTTGGGGAATCCAAAGCTTTTAAAGATGCTATTATTATTTGGAAGTCCTCCAGAGAGCACTAAGTATTAAAAATAGTACCTATATTCTGCTAAGTCAAATCGTTTGGTTATTACTGAGTGACGAAAATCACTTAATATAATATTATAGATACCTGTTCAAACTCATGAATACAACGCATTTGCTCAAAGAAGTGACAGCTCAAGTCCATGCATAGCTCACTACAGATCTGTTAAATGATAGGGAAATAGATACTTTCACCTTTTTAAAAAATTAAAGTTGTTTTTTAAAGTGACATGAAAATATAGTAGCATCTTCTAATCCAGGTTGTACAGAATCTACATAAAATTTTACCTTTGTAATAAGCACCAACTTTTCCTTTAGAATCTGCTTCTCCTGCTATTTTTAGAATACAGATATAGGCATGGTGCCTGGCTGGCAAGCTCAAGGTTGTGAGTTCAATTCCTGGTGCCAAAAATACAAATACAGGAATATGACCCAAATCTGGCAAAATAAGAAAATGAGCATGTGACCCCAAGATATTTCACTGAGAATCAGTATTTGAATTTTGTAACAACTACTAGGACAAGAAACTTTGCTGGGTTGGTAAACTAGTATACTGGAAAAGTGCAAAATGGTAATCATCATACAAAAAGAAGGCCTCCCCAAGAGTGAAGCCGAAGCTATGTAAAACTTATCAGGTACATGAATCAATAAATGCTATTATTATTGCTAAATTCAGTTTAGTGAGACTGAGTTTGACCTGCAAATGAGAGTCCTTACTATGTACCAATCAAGTCTATTAACAAAAATGATCAACTTTAGATGTAAGAACAAAACTCTACTAGCAAACTGAAATGATTCAGATGCACTAGGATTACATTTTATGTTTGAAGTAGAATCTATTCCAGTTTTAACTTCTCATTTCAATTTACAGGATGCCTAAGGCAGGACATCTAAATTTATCAGTTGTATCGACCCATTTAGTTCCATTCTTGAAGTTCCAAAGTTAGATTTTAATCTTTTCCTCAAAAATGCTTAGTGGCTGGGGGTTTAGCTCAGTGGCGTAGTGCCTGCTTGGCAAACACGAGATTGTGAGTTCTATCCTCAGTACCACAAGAAACAAAAAACAAAACAAACAAAAAAAAATGCTTAGTTACTTGGGAATGGAGTGAATTATAAAAGGTTCTACAAAAGGAGGAATCTTGATTGGTTTTATGATTGTAAAATTCTGTCTTAAACTCAGGTTTAATACAATGGTTGTTGATGGTAGCTATGAGTAATATTTTTAGGAGAAAGGCTTAATAACATTAAAATTTCTCAGCACCTTTTCTGTCATTGAAGTGGATATAGATTCAGGCATGTGCACATACTGAGGATCACACATTTATACTCATGGCATTTAATTAGGGAAGTAAAGTAAAATGTGCAGGACTAGAATTTTAAATATTAGTTTAATAACCTTTATGCACCTAATTTCTGAATGATTTTCTTCCTCTCTGAAGAGGCATCTAATGTCAAACAGAGGTATTAAGGTGAAATTAAGGGTGAGTCATTGTAACTGAAAAGCCATGAGGTAGCAACATGTCAGAATTATTAATTTTTTTAAAAATGTGAAATACTCCCTTCCCTAAAAATGTGCCTTGCTAATATATTTTGAACTTTGAAGTGTAGCTTTATTTTCCTCATTCACAACTAATCACTGTCTCCTGGAGGGACAGATTTCAAAAGAAATACAGCCATTTCAAAGAGAAATATAGCCACTCAAAACCCCCAAAATAAATGAGAAGTTTTTTAAAAAATGACAAGTTGTTGATTATTTAAAGTAGAATTTTCAGTGTACCAATCAGAGCAGATACCATATTTTGACCAAAATTCATGAGTGGCTTTCAAACCCTTTTTTTCATATAAAAATATATATAAAATATTCTCTCTCTCTCTCTTATATGGTCATGTGTATGGATCTATGTCATATGTCATACCATATTTTCTATTTTCTCTAAGATAACACAGATCACAAATCCCTAAGTTGTTTTCACAAGTATCCTGAAGCTTAAAGCTTGATATAAAGCACTCAATTGGGCTTATCTGGAACATATTATATACCTTAGAGTGAAAGAATTACACATATTCAAATTACTATCAACACTAATTTTATATTAAGACTTTTCTGAAATGAAATTAAGTCTATTTATATAATAATTTTTATATTGTCCATTAACTTTACCAAATATCTTTATAATACATTTGAAGTGAAATGTCTCATTAAGAATGTGTTTTTCTGAGCATATTTTGAAATGACCCAATGCAAGCTCACCACAATAATACAGATCAAAAATATATTGTTTATATGACTTAACTGAATATCTCTATAAAAGTCAGCAAAACATAATGCCCATGTAAAAAAGTAGTCCCATGATCTAGTCTTTTTTAGCTGTGATTTCAGTGCAGTTTGATCACTGTTTCTTAAAGAAAATATTTTCTTAATGAACTCAAGAGAGGACAATGATTTGATGAATAAAAAATGTGACCAGTAAAACAAATACTGCTCACTCCACACCCAAGTAAATCATATCACTGGGGTCCCCAGATTTTCCTAGAGCTTAAAATCTCATTATTTCCCCCCTCTCCAATCCTTTTATGCTGGAGTCAGGTGTTTAAAAATGAATATTTCATTGTGAGATCCATAATGAACTGAAAAATTGCATACTTTGAATGCTGATTTTTTTCTGTTTTAAAAAGTAACCAAAATTTTTATTAAGAAAGATTTCCTTTGGAAAATTGGAATTCCTTGGAATTTACATTTTGAAAGTAAGCCCTGCAGTGAAGAATCTGGACATGTTGCCCACCATCAGCATGACAGTGTGATGATGGGTGTACAGGTTTCCTGTTGACTACCATGTCACATTCTCTAAATCACTGTTGAGACCACAGAGAAAGCCCACTTATAAAAATTTCTGTCTTCTTTCTGCTTCACAAATCATCCATAACCAGATATGGGAAAACGAGAAAAACAAAATTGTTCATGTCCATTTCCACTGACACTCCAAGCAGAAGCCAAAGGCATAATTCTCAGGGCTAAAGGTAAACCTGTGTGATGAACAGGACTGACTCTTACAGCTTGGTGGATTTGGGATTCTGACCAAGATGGACCATTCTAAACTCTGAGATTGTATCTATGGATGTTTTCTCAAATTTGTCTTTAACTGTAGAACCTTATATTTATTCTCAGCAACCCTCATGATACTTGAATGTACATGTGTGTGTGAAATAGAAATGAAACCTACAGAACTATTGTCTGACTTAAATGAGTAAGCGAATGTGTTCAGGTTCCAAATAATTGTAGTTGGTGTAATCATTCTGAAAGACTGTGCTGAACATTCCACATTGATGGCATCCTCTGGGAAGGGAGACATTCTCTGCCATACCACTTAGCACAGATTTGGAAGGAGGTGCGATGCTGGCACATGATACCTGTCACAAATTCCTACTCCTTAATTGTATGCTTTCTCTCTCATTCTGTTCTTACATTGTTGCCGTAGTCTCAAGACTAGAAAGAGAAGATATTTGGGGTGTAAATGGAAGAAAGAGAGAAAAAACAGAATGCCTGTTGTTCATAGATATCTATTAATAGCTGGATAATGCAGCTTCCTTAAACCATGCCCCTAAAAGATTTCAGAGGAAAGGGAGAGAAGTAGGTTTAGGGTAGATAAGGCAGTGCTTCTACAACTTTAATGTGGTTACAAATCACCTAGGTATCATGTTAAAATGATGATTTTGATCCTGAAGTGAATTAGCAGATTTTACCCCATCTGGAGATCTTGCTAAAAGGTCCATTTGAATTCTGCATTTCCACACTTAGGGAAATCCAAGTTGGGATCTTATGGAAGACCCAACTGACACTCTCCGGGGCTAGGTCAGCAGCTCACACTGAGCCTTTTTCTTTTCAGAGATCTCATCACCCTCCTGCTTTTGAAATTTTCCTCCAGGAGAGAAAAACAAAGCATGGCATAGTATAAAAAGCACTGGCTCTAGAATCACACAAGTTTGGGCTAGAATCCCAACTCTACAGCTTCTTTGCAGTCAGAGTGATTACAGGTCACTTTTGTTTTGTTTTTTAATTCCTTTAAGGTTCATTTTCTTCTATAAACTGGACATGCACTTTTCCTAACTCTCTGGGTTGTTACAAGAAATCAATGATATCATATGCATAACAGAGTAGTTTCATTCAGAGAATGAATGAATTATAAGCCCAAAGAAGAATATTTCTGTCCATAGATAACAGACTGGGAAGTAGAATATTACAACGTTGTAATACACTTTAATTTTTCTTAATAATTTGACTTTAGATTTTCTTGGAATACCACTGGAGTTTGTACAGAGTGTTAAACACAATTAATCAAACATCTCTATGCATTTACTTTTCTGACTCTCCCTTATCCTGGTTTTAGCAATGACAGAACTACCAGTAGACTAGATTTTTGTTTTGCTTTCATTTTTGTAGTAATAGGGTTGAAATCCAGGATTACTCTATCAAAAAGCTAGATCCTAAGTCCTTACTTTCTTTCTTCCTTATTTACTAACTACTGCATTTTGAGGCAACATATCACTAAATTGCCCAGGCTTGGCTTTAACTTTTGATACTCCTACCTCAGCCTTAGTTCTAGGATTATAGGCATATTCCACATTGAGAGGTTTAGGTCGGGTTTTAAAAAAAATATTTCATGCTCTATCTTGAGTTATTTTTCTCACTGCTGAGACAAAACACCCAACACACAAAGTTAAAAGAGAAAAAGTTATTTCGCTTATAGCTTGTGGGAGTTTCAGTTCATAGTCAGCCAGCTCCAAAACAAGGTGATATGGCAGTGGGGCATTGTAGAGGGACAACCATTCATGGCCAGCAGAAGGTAGCACAGAAATAGGGGATAACCACAACTGTTTCTACCCCTTATATTTTATCCAGGCTACTTAGGGCAGGTAATACTCACAACCTTAGTCCTAGTGCCCTTGGTCCTAGCATTGCATCATGAATCAATTCCAGCATCACACACTCTAGATCCAACCACCTCTGAAAACACCCACCTATGACCACATAAGACTTTGGTGGGGGGCATCTAGACAGAAACCATAACATATCTAATGTTAAAAATATGTGTTGAATTTTTCTTTTCCCCAATTACTTTAGTTCCTAGGCTTGCTCTTCCAGACTTCTCTGGCTTCTGTTTCCAATGACAAATTCTTCTTCTACTCCAGCTGTCCTTCCAGTCTCTCTTTTCCTACCTGACGTCAGGCTATTCACTGTTCCCACAGCAAACAAAACAAAAATGACTTACCCTATCTCCATGTTGTCAACTAGTGAACCCAAGTTCCTCCAGGAGTGTTATGGTTTGGGTCTAGATATGCCCCAAAGCCTCATGCAGTTTTAGATGGGTAGTTTCGGAGCCAGTTGAATCTGGAGTTTTTGATTGATGCATATTGCAATACTGAGATTAAAGATGCTGGGTGAGTGATTTCTGGATCAATCCACTGATTGTATTGGCACCGCCCTAATCCCAGCCATCTGAATAAGAGAAAATGGGCAGAAAGAGGCTTGTTTCACCTTTTTGCTCTTGCTGCTTTCGCAGTCTTCTGCTGCCCTAGCTGCAATGAACTGTTGCCCCTCTGCCATGTGCCACCCTTCCTTGGAGCCAGCTGATTATGGACTGGAAACTACAAACTGTGAGCTTTATTCCTTTACTTTGAGTGTTGGGTATTTTGTCTCAGCAATGAGAAAAGTAATTAAGACAAAGGGAATACAGAAGACAATTTTGTGTTAACCATGGAAACAGACAGAAAACTACTAGTGCAAGTCTTTCCTAATCCTTATGCATTAGTAGACAAACCTAAGCACTAGAAACCTAGGGCAAAGGGAGATGGAGCTATTTCATTGTGTATAATTGAACCAAACAATAAGGAAAAGGAAGGAATATATGAAATAGTGGTGTTAGCTGCCAAGAGGCTTTCCTGGACTGGTCTCCAGGGGAAATAGGGTTGGCAGTGAATAGTAATAGAATGCCTACAGATCATATTTGACATTCTGGACCCCTGTTATGACTTCTGTTTATATAATACTGAAGTGTCTTAGTGCATCATTGAGACAGTAAGGGCATGCCAAATACAGAAGAGCCAACTCATGGACAGAGATCACTAACAACTTCTTAATGTCACCTCCTTTATCCCAGGATCTATACCTCCTTGGCCTCTCCCACAAGGTGTTACAGCTAACATAGGACTGCTCACCTCAGCTCAGTTCCATCTCAAACTGAATCAGGGAAACAAATAATTATTGACTTATCTATCTTATTAGATTGACCCACATAATATGGCCATACCGGCAGCTCAAATATTGGCAATTCTATATGATTCAACTCATAACCTGTTTAGAGAGACAAAGTTTCACCATTACAAAAACTTAAGCAATTTCTGTGATTTAACTATGCTGACCAGAACAAGGTTACTTCAAATGCGTTTACTCCGAGGCTGCATATTTTAAGCTAAAACATACTGAGTGTGGTCTTTACCCTTATGTTCTACTTTTCTAAGGCAATATAAATTCAGTAACATTCTTTAGAAAATGTCCCATCTCAGGCAGCAACTATCAATCAAATGACAGGGAATTATTGTGCCCTTCTCAGTATAAGGCATAAGAAAGATTAAAAAATATACACAGAAACAGCATTTCTATCCCTAAGGAGTAACTGATAAAGCCAGAAAAAGAAGAGGGAAAGGTACAAAAAGGTGAACAATGAAACACCGATATAAGAAATGTCACAAGATAGACCACAATCATTTGCTAAATGAGTGGAATAGAAAATAAGTTCAGTGAGTCGAGAGGCAGGAGCAATCACCTAGAATCTCCTTTGAGCCACTTTCCATCTAATTTAGCTCATCAATCACTGCACCCTCCCACTTCCTTACTGTGGGAAGTTATCACAGAAAATGAAAATCACCCCTCTGCCTACTCATAACGCCTACACAACAGATCCAGGGACACATACCCAGTATCAGACCATCACTTCTCATTTGCCGGGTACATCTCAGGAAACAGTGAGAGAAAAGGGACATTTATGCTGAATACTTCCCTCCTCTAGATAATTTAGCATGACATGGGAGAAGGGTAAAAGTCTAATGGTGTGTATCCAATAAAAACATCAGCTACCTGGTAACCTAGTTCTTTTCCAAACACTATGCCTTCTTCTAATGCTGAATTTCAATTATTATGAGTGGTGACCAAGAATCAAAAATTAATGTAGATGTGTTATGCAAGACATACCTATTTAGGCAAATATGAGGCCATGCTAACCCCACAAGAACACAGCATACTTCAGCGGTTCCTGGATTTGTCTATTCACAGACCTTTCTGTGGCTCTTGCTCTTCCTTTCGGTTGACAGACTCACTTGACAGTGGTGTCTAGTCACCAACATGTCTCCAGTACCTTCCAGGAAAAGGTGACTTCCTTACCAGGAAGCAATGCACATGTGGCCTGTATTCTTCAGTGCTCCCTCTTCAAAGCTATGCTGGGGTACGTCACACAAAAAGCAGATGTCACCCTTCTCAATATTGTCTCCCTCTGTCACCTGCCCCTGTCACCTGGCCCTGATGAAGGTTTGCTTACCGCCAAAGGAAACATCTCCATTTAGACACTTTATCTCACCTTCCACTTCACTCGATTGTATGTTTAGAGATTGGTTTAGCCCAGGTTTCACAGAAAGCAGAGCCTGAGGCAAATCTTACAGGTGAAATCTTTTAATTCATTAGGATGTGCCAGCTAGGGAAATCACAGGGAGGAAAGAAAGAAATGAGGCAGGAATGGAGGAAAAACAGATACAGGGTGATTTTCTGAGCTGACTATTACAGCTATGAAGGACAAATGACTTACTTCTCCTTGACTCATCTTCTGAGAAGAGCATGTAAATGTAAGTATCTTTGGACAACATGTCTAGGAGATCAAAGGAGAGGGACAAGAACTTTACCCGCCCATGGCAATTTGACTTGTAGGTGTCATATATGAGTTATGTAGTACATCTGAGTCATCAGTGGAAACAGTGGAGGCTTGAGTAGAGATGAGAAGTTGACACTAGGGAATAGGAGCAGTCACTGTGACAACAATAGTGTCATCAGTCACCATAACCGTAGAAGCAGCACAAAACAGCCAAGTGCACTGATCTAGAGTGGGTTCTTATCGGAGTCTAGCACAGACTACTCAATGCACTGTTGGAGAAGACCAAGTGTGGGGTAAGGGCTCACCAGTCCTGAGGCTCTCACTCACATTACACATCCCAATATATTTAAGAGTATTTTTTCTCATGAGGCCCCAATGTAGTCTCTGGATTATTCTTATCACCAGGAGACAATTCTGCAATAAAAATTTTTTCATTGACAGTAACTCATTTGATCTGTGCAAATATGCAAGATTCAGAGAAGATATAATTAACCTCAAGTGTGCACACTTATAAAGAAACTTGAGGAAAGTCACACACTTTTAGAATGTAGACAAAATGTTAAGCTTTTTGATGTCTGGCCTTATGCAAAAATCTAATATGCACAAGACCATGTACACAGACTGTAACCAAAAGTGACTTAGAATCAGATAGTAATCTTGTTAATTTAATGGGAAGAAAATAAATAATATGTCTCTTAAGAACAGTTTTCATTTATTTTTTAAGTATACAAGGGAAAAAATGACACTCTAGATAGGAGACTCACAACAGCAATGAAAATGAGAATAACCAGATATAATTTTTTATAAATTCATATCTTTAGACATAAAAACAGAAATACAGTCTAAAAGTAGTGAATATGATCAATTTCAGATAATAAAAAATGTCACAAAAAATAATTTCTTCCCCAGCATCGTTCATCTAACCCAGGTTCAAAGCTCAAAAGTTTCTGTCCCTGAATCTCCTTGACATTGTAAGGAAAGTAAATACCAGGCAATAATAATACTTATGTTATGGCTTGTGTCTACATGTCCCGCAAAGCCTCATGTTATAGGGCTGGTGCTTGTCAAAGGTGGCAGATCTAGGGTGTGTGTTACTGGCATTAAATGTGTGATAATGGGACTAAGGGTGTGTGATTACTAAATTAGTACACTGACTGGGAGTGGATAATGGGAACATAGTTCTGGGTGTGGATAATGGGAAGGACCATTATAGGTGTGAGTGGTATCACCCAAAAGGAAGGTAGCCTGGAAAAAATAAAGGGAAATGCTTCTTCCTCCCTACTTGCTACTGCTTCTGCTGCTACTTCCTTGCCTTGCTGCCTCCTGCCTGCCCTGCCATGCACTGTTTCTCCTCTGCAATGTCCCTCTGCCGTGCCATCCTGCCTTGGAGCCAGCTGACTATGAACTGAAATCTCTACAAATTGTCAGCTAAAATAAACCTTTCCTCCTTTAACTTTGGGTGTCAGGTATTTTGTTTCAGCATGAGAAAAGTAACTAAAAACAGTCTTCCCCAAAGTCGAATTCAGTTACATCTTAGTATACCAGCCCTAATTATTATGCATATGATGCATTTTTGCAGATTTAATATTTTAAAATGATACAAACCTAATTCACAAAGCAAAGTCTACATCATGTGTTATGGTTTATATAAAGAATATCCTTCAAAGACCTGATGTGTTCATAGGTAGAGCTTTTGTAAGAAAACTGGAACACACCAATGCATGAAACAGTGACTTCTTTAAAAATCAAGAGGATTTTTGTTTAAATGATATAATTCTTAGCCTGTAAAAGCAACAGATAATCACCTCAATGGCACAAAAGGCAAATTTTAAAAATGGCGGATGAGAATTGTTGTAAGAGAACAATGTAATCTAATATCCTGATCATTTTCTTACAAGTAACAAGAAAACCTTATAGAAAACCATGGGACCCACTGTATTTGTCAGACAGCACGCCTAATGTGTGCTGAGGACTGTGCAGTGCAGTAGTGAACAAAAATGTCTTTATCCTCCCAGGGCTATCAACCTATAAGGGAAGATACACACTAAAGAAATAATTATACATAATTAATATATAGAAGGATAAAATAAAACAGAGGCATCTACATGCAATGAGAACAGAGAACCAAGCATTGAACATAACTGGGGAACCAAGAGGCTCTCCACAGTAGGTGATATTCCATCTGAGCACTTGAGGGGAAATGAGAGCTGATCAGCAGCACAAAAGGCAAAAGAACCCTCAAGCAAGTGACCAATATGCATGAAGAGGAAGTGACAGGGGATGGGATAGGAATATCTAGGCCTGTTCAAGGATGTTTAGCCTTGATAAGGTGAATAAGGAAAAGCCCAAACATTTCTTTGAGCTCATTCCCTCAGCACTGTGCATTTTAAGTCTTCCAGTTCCACTATAATATTGAATATAATGAAGAGACCCACAAGAATCTTAACTTCAACACATTGTTTATAATTATGACTCTGATACTTGTGAAAAGCTATTTCGAATGGGAGTGAGTTTCTTAAAAGAATTTAAAACAATATGGTGACTATATAGAGACAGGTTTAAGATCTACCAGTAGTGCTGGAGGAATCATTTGTATTTGAAAGTGTCTTTCCTATGTTTGCTACAAAGAACAGGAGAGCAGGGTTCATGCAGATGACAACATCTTTCTTCCAAGAGATCTGACTTTGAAGAATTTAATCAAACGTACAACATATAAGACCATCTGTGGAGGGTCTGTCATTGAACTTTCAAAACCACTGGAGGAGGTAGTACCATTATTTTTCTCAGTTTATGGATGTCCAGTGACCCTTTGAAGGGCCCAAAGCACATCAGCAATGGGGCCCGTAAACCCTCCCCACTGTTATCCAGGAAAGTTCTACTTTTGCTAAATTCTGACCTTTTTTTCCTGAGAAGGGAGGAGTGCCTTTCAATTCCTTTTGTTTCCCTCTGAATTATCATCTACTGGTTATTGCTATAGTGTTTAATAAGCGTTGCATTATCCTTGGGCACTGGAATTAATATCATTACTCAGAGATAGTAAATAGAAGTTTGCTTTTGTGCACTGCTGAGAGGTAGAAGCATCAATAAAAGCCTGAGGTGGGAAGAAGAGATGAATGTGCAGACTTGAATCGGAGGCAAAGGATCCAATTTGATATGGGGTAATAAGAAATTCTCCCTAGACAGGCAGAAAAACACAATCCTTTACCACTCCTAGGCTGAACTGCCCAGTTACATTTCTCCTAACTTGGCTTTTGTTCCCTTCACAGGCCACAAAATCCCCAGATTGTCCATCAATCTCACAACACTTGTGCACACCCTAGGGTTCCTGACATAAGCTCTCCCAGGAAAAATGGGCTCCTAGTCCCTTAGACCACGTTTGCTTCGGCACAAGGAATTGTAATCTATATCCATGAGGTAAAAACAAATAAATTAAAAACTTCCTATCAAATTCAACACTAGCTAAATGAACAGTGACTGTAAGTTTACAAAACTTAGCTTGCAGCTTTACAAATGGCAGGGACAGCTACTCATGACAAGACAAGGAGCAGCTTATTACAGGTATCTGTGTTAACCCCGTGCAGCGAGCAAAACAAAGGATCATTAATGATTCCAAAGTTCATCATGTTAGCATGAGGTGGCAATGCTTAAAGAGCATCTAGATATGCTTTTTTGTGACTTATTTTAATTTTGAAATTCCAGCATAAAAATGTGTTAATTTTTATTACTTATGTTCCATCCTATACTTGGGGTTGATCATGAGGCAGTTTCCCCATTTTAATATTTCACAATGAGCAATAAACAGTGGCAATAAGAAAAGAATCATTTTCCAGGATCATGTGCTCAGTTCTGACATCTGGGAAACTGCTTCATTACTAGAAGTCAATTCCTGTGATTGCAAGCATCTTTCCCAAATAAAATTAATAATGTGCCCAGTATGCCTCCCTGCTTCATTTTATTATATGAAGACTGGGCCTCCCGGCCAAGAAGTAAAGTTATATATTTAGAAAAGATTTCCTTTCTTTAAAGGATACATATGGATACATTAAATACTACAGAATATTCAGATATACGCTACAGAGCCACAGAGATCTCTAGAAATATACATTTACCCATTACTTTGCTGACTCAACTAAGAGTCAGGGACTTTTGTGGAATCCGAGGATCTCAGTGAGCATGACAACTGAGTTAGTCGAGTAATGAACAAGTAACACTCTATGTAAACATAATTTTGGGAGCACTTCCCGTAGGGAAGGACATAGAGTAAGGCAACATGGTAGAAAGAGGCCTCTGTCTTCAAAATGGGTGCACAGAGGATTCTGTGGCAGGGTGACATTTGAGCTGATGAGGAAAGATGCTGAGAAGAGCATTCTGTGCAGAAGAAATGGCAAATGCAAGAGCCCAGACTGGCTGGTTATAAGCCCAGATGGTTCTGGAACTAACAAACCTCACAGAAAGCAGGGGACTGAAGCCAGGGACTGAGGTCAGGAGAGAGAGGCAGGAGGCGGTCAGGTGGAGCATTGCAGGCAGGCCTTGCGTTTAGGATTTTATATTAATGACAAGCAGTCACTGAAGGTTTAAAGCTAGCAAAGGATAGGTTCTGACATTTTAAAGTGACAGCTGGCTTTGGTGAGGAGACAGTGGATAAAATTGTGTTCCACTCAAAGATACTGTTTCTTTACAGATTCTGTTGCCTTGTGTTTGTCAATATGTGCAGTGATTAAGAACACAGTGCGAGTGAGAGAAACTAGGTCTGAATCTTCAGAGTGCCATCTTCATGGTGATCTTAGGGAGTCCACTGAACTTACTAAAGTGTTAGTTTTTTTGTGTAAAAACTATAATAATCCTCCCAGCATGTTGGTGAGAATTAAATCAGATGTTACACATAATACAAAGTAGTGCTAGTGCCTGATACACAATACATATTCATAAAATACTAACTTATGATCATTATTAGAAACAAAAGAGGAAAGGATGGAGTGAAAGAACAAGCAATAGCCTAAGGCACCGAGGCTAGAATATAAGCCTATCAGAGACAGGATAAAGGTTTCTAACATCATAGAGTCCTCTGTGCTCCAGATCCCTCACTAAATGCTGCTTCTTTAATGTCCCGATTTGGCTGAATTGATCAAAATAGAATTTTAATAACACTGGGAACAACTCAAACACTCAGCAACAGGAACACAAGTTAATAAAAATGAGGCACATTTGTGCAATAAATTACTCCTAGAAGAAAAAAAAAATCAACTACTGGTACCCCTAGTACCATAAATACATCTCAAAATTTGTTGATTGAAAAAAAAACTAGACAAAAATATCCACATGCTGTGTAATTCCATTTTAGATGAAAATCAAGAACAGTCAAAACTAATTGGTGCTATATGTACAATATACCTTAAATTTTTTAGACTTATAATTTTTGGAGATCTAAATTAGCTAAATAAAAAAACAAATGATGATTGCTCTCTTCATGAAAACTGTACCTCAGGACAGTTTGGGAGCCTATTAATTGCAAAGGCTGTGTCTCTCCCTGTCGAGATTAAACAGATCTACCCACACTGTCAGCCACAGGAAAGGTAACTAACTACAGGGACAGAAGAAGAAAAGCTGTACTTTTTTAGGACAACTAGGAAGCACATCAAACTATGGCCATGACCAGCTTCTCAAAACCTGCTCTGGTGTTTGCCAGAACCTACATAGTGCCTTGCCTTTCATTTATACTGACTTTGTCTGTATTAAATGAAAGCATGAGGGGACAGGATTTATTCTTTTCTACTAGAAATATACCTCAAGTACCTGGGTGCTCTGTAAAGAATAATATAACAACAGGAGACTGTGGAGCAGCAGAAGTGCAGAGCACATGCTTAAATGGTACTTTCTGGCATTTCCATAAAGAAAACTCAGAAGGCTTCCAGCATCAGAAAAGAATCCAAATGGATTCATTTTCCTGCAGAACAACCCAATCCACATGCAAAAGTCATTAAGTCCCATCATTCAGCGTTAAAAAACGCTTTTAGGCTACCAGCAGCCAAAAAGGTGCCTAGGGAAAATTTTTATGACCCTATCATCACAACCTGAAATTCAAATTGGTGCACTAGCTAGAAATACACGTTCACTAGAACAGCTCAGAGTTTTTCTGCATTTACACCAATGAAAAATGGTAGGAAAGAAAATCTTTTTTTCCTGGAAAAAACACTATCAAATAATAAAGCAATTCAGGACCAGTTTTCACAAAGTAATAACAGGCCATACATAATTGATTGCCTTTAGTGTTTGTCTCTGGGTATTACATATCACAGTTACTAGCGCTTTGAACAAACTTCCATTCTGGATTCAGTCTATTTGGGCACTGCCTGAAATGAACTCAGCACTTTACCACCTTATTTGTTAGTTACGTCTTCAGTGAAGTTCTCATATTCCCAACTAGGCTATACCTTCTTTCTTTGTGGATTCACTTGTTATCCCCAATGATAAGCAAAAGTAACTTCTTCTAGAAGTGAATTGATTTGAACTTAAAATCTCATCTCAGCCTGGTGAGGAAATACAAACCACCCTGGGAAATAAAACATACTCCTGTGAAATCATATCCTAACTCTCTCCATTAAAACTCTAAAAGCAGGAGAGAAATACTAAAATTATACTAACTCTTTGGTTTACCAAACATCGAGCAGCTGTATCCATAAAAAAGGGCATAAATAATTCATTCCAAATGCTTTTTGCACATCTCAAGACTCATAGCACTGGCTTGTAGAAGATTTGAGCCAGGGCCTGGGAACGCTGAGTTATGCCTTGGCCCTTCAGAAACCATCCCTCTGCATATTTTCGCTCTGTGTGTAGGGCTTCTGACATACACCAAGACTGTCTGTGCCACACGTGTCCACTGAGCATTAAAATATAACTAGTCTGAATTGAGAAGTGTGGTGAGCATAAAACAAATACTGGATTTCAAATAGTCACAACCCAAAAATTAATGTAAAAAATCTCACTAACAGTTTTCAAATATTAATTATATGCTGCAGTGACCATAGTTTAGATATGTTGTATGTGATACTGTGAAATATATTTTTGATCTTCTTCCAGGTACCTTAGCAAACTGACACAACAGGGATTACAACGTGTACCTTTGAGCCATGCAAGTGAGACAGAAAATGGGTAAAACCAGGAGTACGTGTTTGAGGGAGTAGGTGTCAAATGCGGACCAGCCTGTCTAAAACCCATGACTCCAGCTCGGTTCCAGCTAACTGCTATCATGAAGGAGTAACAACAGGACAGCAGTGCCTGATTTTCCAATTTTGCAAGACTCCAAAAAACTACAGTTTTAAATTTTTAGAGCTAAAACATTTTTCTTTTCCTAAAGCTCTCATTTATTCCAGGTAGAGCCTTAGGGAAAACAGTTTAATACATCTGCTGTCTTGAAGGTCAACAAGATAACTTGGTAGGCTCCTACCATAAGAAAGTTAATAGGACTCTCAAAGGAAATTCTCTCCACCCCAACACATTTGAGCTGGCAAAGCTGGAGAGAGAGAATTACCTCTCCTTCTCAGCTCCACATGCAGCAAGAACACCGTGGCTGTGGCCGCAGCTGCCCCAGTAGCCTCCACGTCTCCCCAGACCCTGACCCGGATGTTGTGTGGAATGTTCAAAAGAGCTGCAAAAATCCTTGGACTCTATTCAGGAGACCAGTGACAATAATCCAAGGTGCTACTCTGGCTATTACTCACTGCCTACTTTAGATCTCTCTAGAATTTCCCCTTCAGTTTCAGGCACTCTTGGGCTACCTGTTTTGCCTAATAAATTACCATAGTGTGTAAATGTGTAAAATCTATAAACCTGGAAGAACTGCCATGAAGAATACTTTTAAAATATCACACTTTTAAAAAAAATAAACACAAGAAGTCTCTCTGTAGCTATTGTAAGGAGTACAGTGATTCATAACTGAAAAATTAAAATTATAGTAGGTACTCCTTCCTCAAGTAAGTGGTTCTCAGGAAATGCATTTTAAAGAAGATGACTTTCCAGTGAACACTTTAATTTTAATTTAACCTTCCCAGAAAATGAAGTGCTTTGTGTAGATTCTTTTGGTTTTATTTAAGGCATAAAAATTAGTTCTGAACTGTGATAATTGTGGGCTTAGGAATGTAATCATTCCAAGCACCACTTCTGACTTGCTTATAAGCCCTGCATACCTAGAGTTGCTGTTTATTCCTAATTCAAAGTTGGCAAGTTATTTAATTGCAAAACTGAACTTAAAGTCAGAGTGAGATGGGTGGCTGGAGGTAAACTGTTTTGCTTTGCTTTCAACAGGTTACACAAAGGCCTGGTAGATGATGGGGTACAAAGTGTACACTTCTCTATTCATTAATCTTAATTAAAATAGAGTGGTGAAATATTCTAAGGGTAAATTATTACATTAAAATAGATCACCTCTTTTTAAATCCAACCTCAGATAAGACAAGTGCTTCCCAACATCCACATTTATGATCTTGGTGTTAACTGAGGCTTTTTGCTATTGTTGTTAGGATTCAACCTAGATATCATGACTATTATTTTATTCTTTTTTTAAAAAATTCTTATATATTTTATTTTAAAATAAAAAAATAAAAATGATAATGCAGAATTTCAAAACAAAATAATAAGAAATTAACAATAGTTATTATATTGCATTTTGTTATCTTCAAAGTAGCTGTTCAGATTATAAGATATAGGCATGAAAAAATGATCAAACAAACAATGAAGTCACAAACTTTTTTGATGAAATAGCAGAGATTATTAGTATAGTTATCTATTGTGTGTGTGTGTGTGTGTGTGTGTGTGTATACATGTCCCATCTTTTTCTCCTTTTCCTATTCCAGTTGTTCTTTCCTTTTGAGCAGTTTCCCTTTCCCTTTCACAATATCTCAAACACATAATTCTAAAATGTTTAAAAATATTATACCTACTTAGAGTACTTTTAAACATTTTAGAATCATGTATTTGACTCCATACCAACCTACATGCAATTATGTGCTCAATATTACCCAAAGGGTTATATGGTATTTTTATCTCCTTGGAGAAAGAGATCCCATGATATATTTATTAAAAATTCTTCCTTAAGTATGGTGAGGGAGGGTATTTGAATTGAAACTTCCTTGAAACGAAGATAATTTTCACATGTCAAAGATAATTTTCCTGAAAGTTTTCAGCATTTAGTTATGAAAATCACTGAAAAATAACTTCATTTAAAAAAAATCTTTGGTATATGCTGCATCTAGTTTGATTAATATCTTTCAGGAATTCAAGAAACATAATTTCCATCCTCATTTCACCCCTCTTAAAGTTTATACTTAGAAAACAGTACCATAAAATATTAATTGCTTGAATAGTTTTAATGTGTTTCTCCACATTATAGAGTAGATCAAACTATACACCACCAATCTGTGTGCTAATTCAGGGCCCCACACACATTTTGTGTGAGCCTATTAGTCTGATGTTGCTTTTCCTTATTTTTTATTCAAAACCATCTACTAGTACATGATAAAGTATCAGGCAGGTGCTAGACTTTGGGAATGCAGCAGTAAAGTAGGTATAATCCCCACCCTCAAGCACCTTAGAACTCCCTTAATTCAGCATTTAAAAGATTCAAAGCCAAGGAGGAATAGCACTTCACAGCCATAGACTGTCTGTCCTCCTGTCTGCTTCTTTTTAGTAGGTGTTAATCTTTTTACCTAAAAACCTGAATTTTTGGCTTATCTGAAAAAAAAAACAATACAACTTAGCACAGTGGACCAGAAATCAGACTTGGAAGCAACAGATTGGAGCTGGGAATGGTGACACACTTCTGGCATCACAGGCACAAACTCGTTTGTTTATAAGATTTCCACCATTGATTAGTATTACCTGCTTGGTTTCTGCACTACAATATTTGAATTTTTAGCTCTGCTAGAAGTGACTAGCACTCAGAGAACCTGGTCTCTTGGCCTCAATCTTCTGTTTACTAAATATATGACCTAATATAAACAGCTTGGCTGTATAAATAGCTTGTTAAGGGTGTCTTAGCTTTCTCTTCAAAAAGAAAAAGAAAAAGACTAAACATTAATCAAAACAAATCTACCTTGCTTCTTGGCACCACAATGCAAACACCCAGAGAGAAATCAATGAAAGGAATTCAAAACCTGGGAACTACTAAGAAAAGTAATTCTATATAGTTATATTTTCAGAAGAAATATCTAGATGATCAGAAATAATAGCCTGTAGTAATGCCAGAAAAGAGATAAAAAGTAATAAATTCTGACAAGGATGTGAAAAAAGGGGAATTTGTGCTGTTGACAGGATCATACATTAGCATGATCATTATAGAAAACAAGAAAAGTTCCTCAAAAATCTAAAAACAGAACCACTAGATGATTCAGTAATCCCATTACTAGATATACCCAAAGCAAAGGACAGTATGGGGAGCCCCTATCTGCATTCCCATGCTTATTGCAGCACTATTCTCAACAGCCAAAACATGGAATCACTTAGGTGTCCACTGATGGACAAGTAGACACAGTGGAGATGGAGCATTATATAGTAAAAAAAAACAAAAAAACAAATGAAATCCTATCATCTGTCACATCAGAGCCTGAAAAACATTATGTTAAGTGAAATACACCAGGAATAGAAACAAATATCATTCATATAGAAACTAAAAAAGTTGTCTCATAAGAAGTAAAAAATACAAGAGTGGTTATTATTGTAAACCAAATACTGTGTATTGTAATCCAAATATTGTAATCCCTTTTTTCTTCTTCCTCAAGATCCAGGAAGTTTATAACCGTAATCCCAATGAAACATTGGAATCTCAGTGAGCTAATTTTAATCTGTCATCTCCAGTGCAACCCACAGCAAGAATAAGGACACCAAGACATATTCATATTATGGGCAACCAAGGGGTCCTGAATCCGGTCCATGTGAGGAATCACAGAACAAAGGCCCTGCCTGATCCAAGGCCTTACCTAGAATTTACTATCTCATAAAGGGAGTAGCTCAAAGATAAGTGACAGTGAGATTGTTGGGAATTACATGAGCAGTCTAAACTGAGTGGGCCAGGTGGTAAGCAAACACCTTTGCAATATGCAGAGAAAAGGATATGTAAAAAGACCAATGTGCATACCTCAATTGAGGTAACATCTGAATAATTTAGGAAGCTGTTGCTTTAGTTTCTCATATGTAAACTTTTGTGCTCTGGGAAGTCACAGCCTCTTATCTTGTGGCTTGAACACGGGTGACATTTTTGGAACTATTTGGCTCTGCCATCCCACTGTGCTGAACTGTTTGTAAGGAACACAGTGTGAGGAAACAGAAAATTGTTGGCTGGCTTCAAGGATAACATATTAGTACCTCAGCTAACCTTATTTACATTGCATAAAGCCAATTAAAAAGAGGAAAAAAGTAGCACAGCTATTTAGATCCAGATGTATGAGTACAGGGAGATAGTGTTTGATTTAATGTAATGCAGAAGCAATTGTTCTGTATCCAGCGGGATTCTCCCAGGTAATCTATAGCCATCAGAAACTGGGAAGGCGGAACACAGAAACATTAGTTATCAGGTACAAAGATACATATAGACAGCAAGATTGAGTTCTAGTGTTCCATAGCACCACAGGATGAATATAGTTAACAGGAAGTTATTGTTATTCCAAAATATTTAGAAAAAAGAATTTTGAATATTCCCTACAAAAGAAATAATGAATGGGGCGACCTGTGCTCCAGGCAGTTGAGCTTGGGCTAGCTACCGGGTACACTGGAGCTAGTCCCAGAAGCTCCACAGCCTTAGTGCACATGCCCAGCGGCCTTCTCTCAGCTCAGGAGGCTAAGGCCAAGCCGGGAATGAGGGAATGACGGCCAGTAGATCTTACACGACTCCTGGGACACAGGACGGTGGTCCGAGGCTCCACAGGCTCCGGTCTACCATGCCCAGCATCCACCTTACAATTTAGGGAGACAAGAGCCTACAGAGGGGAGTTAGGACCCTGCGAGGTGAGTCCTGCTGCCCCAAGGTGGGCTCATGGAGAGCTGGTGACCTGTACTCCAGGCAATTGAGCTTCGGCTAGCTACCAGGTACACTGGAGTCCCAGAAGCTCCACAGCCTTAGTGCACCATGCCTAGCAGCCTTCTCTCAGTTCGGGAGGCAGAGGCCAAGCTGGCGGCCTGACAGCCCGGTGTGGGCTGGACTAGGGAGAGCTTAAAACCAGCACTCCTGCTGGTTGCCATCATACTCAACCCCTAGGACACAGGACTGTGGCCTGAGGGTCTGCGGGCCCCAGTTCAAAAGGCCCAGCTTCCACCTTTCAATTTAGGGAGCCAATAGCCTGTGAGGGAGCCACGGCTGCTACAGGAAATGAGGGTGCAAGAGGTAATTCACCCCACATCCAGAGGAGGCTTTAAAACGCTGCTCAAAGCAAGGAAATATAGAAAAATGACAAAAGGAAAGAACAAAAGGTAGGCTCAAAGCTCCAGCCCACCCCAAGAAAGCTTAGGAGCCATGTACATAGAAGAAAAAAGAAGCCATACACCTGAAATGTCTGAAATGATATCAAAAGAAATAAAGCTGCAACTAGGGGAAGCTAAGGAGAAATTCAAATCAGAAATACTTGCCCAGGTAAAAGAAGAATTGATAAAAGTAGTGAAAGAAATAGTGAACACATCTAGTGAAGACACAGCTAAAAAATTAGAGGAACAAAGCAAACAGATAGAATCCCTAAATGAACACTATAAGAAACAAACAGAATACAGAAAGCAGATTCAAAGAGATATACAGGAAATAAAAAATGCTATTGAAAGCTGCCAAAACTGCCTCAGTGAAACTGAAGATAGAATTTCAGACCTCGAAGATAAGATTGCAGCAAGTAAACAGGAAAGGAAAGATCTCTTAAAAATAACAAAGAATCAAGAAATAACAATTCAACATGTGCAAGATGATGCAAAGAAAAATAACATAAGATTAATAGGGATAAATGAAAAAGAAGGGGACAGCCCAAATGACATTAAGAGGATATTTACAGAAGTAATAGCTGAAAACTTACCAAACATGAGAAGAAAAACTGACATTTGGATAAGTGAAGCATATAGAACTCCAAAGAGCCATAACCAAAATAAAACTACACCCAGACACATAACAATCACCATCCCAGAAATCAAACAAAAGAACAGAATACTGAAAGTTGCTAGAGAGAAAAGGCAGATCACCTATAAAGGAAAACCTATCAGAATCACAGCAGACTTCTCAACACAAACAATGAAGTCAAGAAGAGCATGGTGTGAAGTATTTTAGATCCTAAAGTAAAACCACTTCCAACTCAGACTGACATACCCGGCAAAACAGTCCTTCAAAATGGATGGAGAAATAAGATACTTCTATGACAAACAACAGCTGAAAATCTTCATTATCACCAAAGCAACCCTACAAAGAACACTAAAAGACATTCTAGATAGACATGTGATAAAACAACCAAGTAAGGCAGACAATTAAACAGAATGGAAAGCTAAAGACACAACAGCAGAAAGATAACATGTCAACAATAAACCAATATATAACAGTTACAACCATTAATGTAAATGGCCTCAACTCACCAATCAAAAGAAACAGACTGGCAGAATGGATCAAGAAACAACATCAGACCATAAGCTGTCTGCAAGAAACCTATCTAAACCAAAAGGAAACCCATAGACTGAAAGTCAAACAATACTTCACGCAACAAGAAACCAAAAAACAAAAAAAGCAGGAGTAGCCATCCTGTTTGCAGACAATGTGAATTTCAAACCAAGAATGATCCAAAGAGATAAAGAAGGTCACTACATACTAGTTAGGGGAAAACTTCAAGAGGAAGAGATAACAATCTTAAATATATATGCACCAAATTCCAGAGCACCCAGCTATATAAAGCAAATACTAACAGAAATGAAAAA
>PVJX010006635.1:0-77118 GCA_004027295.1 Dolichotis patagonum
ATCTTGTGAAAAGATTGGCTATGTTATTTAGTATGAGCTCCCCATATGCAAGGATAAGGACAACCATTTGGAAGAAAACAAGAGACAATATGACAGATAGTGAAGATCTCTGGTTGTCTAGCTTTGAAATTTATGCTTTCTTATGTCCCATTCTGTTCTGTTTTGTTGTGTTTAATTTTACTCCCTTTTAAAATAAAATTTAAAAAAATCAAAATTAGACCATTTTTTATAGAAAGAAATGCAGTACTTTTTTTCTTTTAATTTGTCACCTCTCTTCATTTGAACTTTGTAGTGAAGGATGCCATGACTTAAATAGAGCTGATACCCTTGTGGTCAGAATTCTGCAGCAACTGGAAGTGGCAGTCACATGAAGATACATAGCGGCAGGGGTGGCCCGCAGTTTCAAAGCAAAACACAAAAGTATGTCTCTCTGTCCTGAGACAAAGATGGGGTGTGCTTTCATGGTCTCTGAAACTAGACTTTAGCAAACTTTGGAGACAAGGGCTGCACAGAGGAAGTAAATGTTTAAGCTGTTTAACCTTTTTCTTAATTGAATCCATTTATTCCTTCAGCACTTACTACAGACTCACTTATAAATTACTGTGAATTTCAAAATTATTCTGCAAAACTCTACCAGCCACTTAACATGTGCAAAAAGAAACCTCCCAATCCATCCAGTAGCTTGTCTTGAACTCAGCAGTGTCACAAATGTTCAGTATTTATATAGGTCAGAACTTTCACCTAATTTAACGTCACTAAGATAGAAATATTTCTAATTTATAGTCTGGTCATAAGATCTGAACTGACAAAAGTCATATGACCTTGATCAAACCAGTGCTTCTCCAAGTCTCAATATGTCTAATTCTAAGATGCAGTCTCTATGAGCAATTTTTTTTTTATTGGTACCAGGGATTAAACTCACAACCACGAGATTGCAAGGCAGGCACTTACGCCACTGAGCTGAATCCCCAACCCTTCTATGAGCATTTCTTAAACAAGTAAATTATGGAGGTTCTCCTTCCATAATTGTGTAAAGTTTATGATCAGCCTGATGATATTCAAAAGCAGTCATACCTCCAAGGTTAAAGAGAAAAAACTGACCTACAGAATATCTATGATTCCTCTAAAGCTGATATTCTACTGTTGTTTTAGTAGAAAAACCTGTTTTATACCTGACTGTATGTGTTAGTTATACATATATATTATATCATATACTACATTACAATATAAAATATGTTACATACTACTACTATATTATGCTAATAGAATAGCATTACAATGTTATGCCAGAATCTTAATGTATTTGTTTGACCTGTGCTGACGCCTTATAATAAATATAGAACTGAAACCAAGTGGCAAGGCTGTGCTCTGACCCATTTTTGTATAACTGACATTCTTAAGAACTGATTTCAAAGACATACAAAGGTGCTCCTCAAGTGACAAGAGTTTGATCTCTCTCGTTTCTATGAGCTATTCTGAGGATCTGTTCTCCAGCCTGGTGGAGCCTGGTGACCCCATTACAGACAGGAGTGGGCAGATGGGGAAGTTGATGAAGAGAATACCGTCGAGTCACCCTAGCCCACAATACACCTCTCACAGGTGACCTGACAGATTCACACTCAGGTCTGCAGCTAGACCCTGCAGTTATTTGCACCAAGTTTACAACAGTGTGAGGACTGACTCTACTCCTTAATAGAAGGCGGGTTGTGAATCCACTAAGCTTGGCCAAGGAAACTTTCAAGGAGGGAGATACATTTTAAAACTACTCCTGTGCAGTTTGTTGAAAATTTCAGGCTCTCACAATTAAGACTGTTACATTACATGAAAAGAATTCTTATTAAGGGAAAATGAATAAAGAGCTAAACGATGAGAATCTTGCTAGAAACCTTAATTATTTCATTTATTGTTTTTCTCCAAGCTACAACCTCTTCACTACCCATTTTATCTCCTTTCCCGATTCTCTGGTGAAACGTAAGTTCCATCAGAAAGGGTTTACCTGTTGTGTTTACTGGTGAATCATAAGCAGGTTGAGCAAAGCCTCATACAACAAATACTCACTGAAAGAATGTAACTAAGTTTCTTATTCATGCCAAAGACTTTATGGTGATTATGAGTGGTCATTTACAAATGCAGATAGGCAGGCAGACAGACTGATTGATTGACTGATCGATTCACAGTTGCTTAGATGATATGATCAGGTGAAAAGAAAAACTTTTTGAACTGCCTCCTAAAATCTCCTGTAACCAGTCTGGAAGAGAGCTTCACTTGACTCATTCTAGCTAAGTAGAGAAAGTCATCAAGTATTGGACCTTGTCTTGCCAAGATCATCAACTATCAAAAGCAGAACAGAGTTCCGATTTTAGCTATTAGGAATTAATCTCTACAGTTGGCCCAAAGAAAAATGACTTTGACCATGATCCTCCACCAAACATGAAACTTCAAAGGGATTAAAGTGAAAACTTCCAAAGAATGAGGGTCAAGAAAAGGAACCAAGCATTAAGAAAATAAACTCTTGATTCTTAAGGTAGCACAAAGTCAGTCAGCCTATAGGAAAGCTTCAAGTCGAGAATCAAGCAGAGGCAACTGGAGTGGACCTGCTTTTTAATTAGATGTTTACATGGAGCACTCAGATGCCACGGTTTCACTGTGACTTCTTTGAGAAAAGTGGAAAAATGCTGCCTCACCACACGAGTTATTGGCAGAGATAAAACCCTTTGGCTGTGTCCTCCTGATGATAACAAGTGTGAGCAACAGGGCTTTTCTTGTCTGTGACATCAAATAAGCTGACTGACTTCTTAAGCCAATTAATATTTGATTCAGCATCGTATAATTATGTCCAGAGGCTTATACGAATCTACAGCACTAAATTTAGTCATAGTTAGGTCAAATTTGCAAGAGTATGTCACCTCTCTAAGTGCTGGGCTGACAAAAGAAATCAATAGTCACACTGGTTAGAGAAGAACACAGTGTCATCACAGGAACTGGGACAGACATTTCAGAGGCAGCATGGCAAAGACAACCAAGGCCACCTCACCCCAGCAGACACAGCTATACTTAGTTTATTGATCCTGTGTCTCCAAGCAGCATTAGTCAAGTAGGCCCTCGTTTTGACAGACAAAAGTAGACAGGCCCAAGGAGACCACTGAGAACCTTGACAGAGCACTCATCTACCAGGCCCTGTTCTCCAGCTTTTCTATGCGATAAATTAATAATGTTGCTCCCATTTTGCAGGTGAATAAGCAGAGGCATAAAAAGGCCAAATAATTTGCTCTGAGGCCACCGAGAAAATAAATGTCATAAAACCAGAACCGGAACCAAAACACAGAACCAGGGATGTGGGTCCAAGGCCACACCCTCAACCACTACAAGCATAGGATCCAGGGAAGGAAATGGCTGCCCATTTGGCCTCCTTGCCCACTTTGAGCACCAAGCTGCCCTCACTACATAGACCTGAGGGTCAAGGCAGCTCTCTCGGCCTTCTGCTGACGCTGGGCCATCTGAACCAGTGATGGGAAAGCCAGGCTCCCCAAACCTACCAAACAGGACCCAAAACGAATCCACTCACACAATCAGGAAGACCTGTCAGAAATGGGGAAAAAATAAAGAAGACAATGCACTGAGAGGAGTTTAAATTTAAGTAATAAATTGGGCTGTCCCTGGGCTGGCTACCTGGCTACCCAGAAAAAGTCTGCTCTGCTCATTCTCAACTGTAGTTTAAATTACATGAGAGAAAGAAAGAAAGAGAGAAAGAAAGAGAGAGAGAAAGAAAGAAAGAAAGAAAGAAAGAGCAAGAAAAAAAAATAAATTGCATGCACAGGTTGGAAAATTGCTAAGCTCCCTTCCTATTCTAAATCTCTGCGCCCCTAGATCTCTTCTGAGAAAAAGCCACGCCAAACCTTCCCCGTGTTTTGCCCTAAGTAGATGCTTGATCGAGGGGATTGGATTAGAAGCAACCTTCAGTGCTCTTTTCTCTGACAGGGTGTTCGGCTTTGATCTAGGAAAGCTGCAAACGGGCAAATCCGAACAGTATAATTCTTGGATCTTCTTTGAGGAATCAAAAAAAAGAAGCGCGGCGGAGAATGAATGTAATGGAAAATACAGTTTTCCTCCCAATCAAAGCACCATTTTATGGTGCCGAAAGAGAATGCATTCAAATCACTCCAAAGCCAATTTGTTTTTCTGTGACTTGATTCAATCCCAGGCCCTATCATGGCACTCACCTCCTGAGTATTCGAACAAGCCAAAGGCATTGTTTGGCCAAATAGTTATCTGCATGCTGCATTCTTAGAGGCATTATAATGTGACATGCTTACAACCTGCACAGACAACCTAAATGAGCACAAAAATCAAACATCCCTTTTTGAAGAGAGGTTTCCATTTTCACATCTCATTCCTACATAAAAAATGTTGAAGTAGTACCAATAAAAGAAAATCTCACTGTATCATAGAAACCGGAATGTCCATATGTGTAAATCTTACAGTGTTTTCTAGCACCTTGACTAACACATCCAGAAGATTAACTGGAAATGTGTCATGAATCATTCGTTGTACTGAAGAGCTAACATTTTAGAAGTGTTGACACACCAGTAGATCGCATTTTTCGGGGGGTTACAGGAAGTTGAAGGATAGGTGCACAGCATTTCTTTACCGATCTGTAGAATCAGCTGCCACTCAATGCCAGCTGGACTCCAAAGCGGATCCATCCTGGATTCTATACGTAGCATGGGCAAATGTGAAGACCTGGCATTTGAGTACACATTGAAAACAAAACTTTGCCTATGTCATCATCTCAAAAAATAAAATCATCAAAAGAAATCCTTCAAACTTCCAGCCCTCACTGAAAATATCTCCACTTTGGAGCTCTCTATTCAAGGTGAGTCTGACATTCTGAAAAGTCCTTGAAGTTAACTGGCGAGGTACCAGTATTGTAATGGATTCATTATCACAGCTCACATTTTAGCTCTTGGCTTACACTAGTTTTGAGAAAATTCATAAAATCCTGTGGTTTGTCTTTTTTCAACTATAAACACTTATTGAATACTGATTTATCCCGAATAGAGAGATTTCCTCCCGGTTTATATTTTAAGTAACCAATTTGCCTAACTCCAATACTTAAAGAAAAATGACTGAAATATAGTTTTTGCAAAGCAGGGATATTTTGCACATGTTCCAAGCACTGACCAGGACATCAAGAATGCAAAGTTAAGAACTGAAGCCAGAAGACAAGCCTTCCAGGCAGGATTCTGTTCTGGAAGCAACATGGATGACTGACTAGACACAAGTGAGTGACATTCATCCCATCCTTGGGATGAGTAAACTGAGGCACAGAGAAGCTGCATAACCTATGTTGGTTGTTGTGACTTGTGTCTAGATGTCCCTCCAAAGCCTTATGTGGTCATAGTTAGGGTTTTTCAGAAGTAAATGGATACAGAATATGTGATGCTAGGATGAAAGGTGTGTGATTATTAAATTAGTCCTGATTGGCTTAGCATAGTTCTGGGCATGGATAACGAGAAGGCCCACCCTGGATGTCAGTGCTACCTGCCCTAAGGGTGCACATCCGGGACAGAAAACAAGGGACAGAAAGAATGCTGCTGTCATTACTTGCTGCTTGCTGCCTTCTGCCTGCCAAGGACTGTTCCTCCTCTGCGATGCCCCTCTGCCACCGCACTCTGTCTTAGAGCCAGCCAACTATGAACTGAAACCTCTACAAACTGTGAGCAAAATAAAGCTGTCCTCCTTTAACTTTGGGTTGGGGTATTTTGTCTCAGCAACAAGAAAATTAACTAAGACACTGGTGAATCAAAGAGCATGAATTTGATCCCAAAGTCCATGATATATCTATTACCCCCTACTCCCAAAATGGTACCCAAACTCAAAACAAGGCATTCTCCAATGTGTTCGCCTCTGATTTACCAGCTGAAGAACATTAATCAAGTGAGTCATTCCCAGTATAATCACGTATTGAATGAGTTAGCTGTGATTGCCCTTTTAGTTCTAATAATACCCAATTCTAAACATTATAAAGCAATAAAAAGGAAAATTTTGGACCCTATGCCAAAAAAAATTATGTAAACTATTTATTCCAGTGAAGAAACTAGTTTCTTCATCATGAAAAGTTCCCTTTAATCAAATTACTCTAGGAAGGCCAAGGCCCTTTAATTTGTGAAATGACTGCTAGGAACCAGTTTTTCAGGTCACACATAGTGGAGTAGTATAAACCTCACAATGGCTAATTTTGTCTTATAGGAAATGTAACAGCTGAGGTTACTGCCCCTCTAGACCTGATTTGCAAAGGCCTGTGAAGACCAAAGAGGACCCATCACCACATGACCACAGGAAAGTCATCCAACTAAGGAAATAAACTCAAGATAACAAATCCTGCCAAAATGAAGACCTTAAATTTAAAAAGACCCAGTAGAAAGAAAGCTGTAGTAGGGCCAGGAGATTCCAAAAAAGCCAATCTTTGTTCCAAGGATTGGTCACCAACTCCACCAGTGTTCAAGCTAGATAAAAGAATGATCTGGCCAACTCCAGTGCTCTAGAATTGAAGAAATGGACAAGCAACCAAAAACAGAGATTTAGGTAGGACAATAATATTAACAATGAACACTTTTAAATAGTTCTGTAAAACATCTACTTAAAGCCTACTATTAAAAAGGAAATACATGCAGCAGTGTAAATCTTTAAAATTAAACATAAAAATAAATATTAACTCAAATAGTTAGAATGCAATGATCAAGCAATAAATACCAAAGAATACACAAACATCTGTGCTTAATATTTTCAACTCACTCAGGGTTAGAAATAGTCCATCAAAGCAATGCCTAACTGGATTTGAGGTCAAATTAAAATAGGGCATAATATAAGTCTCTAAAACTGTTGGAACACAGAATCATCTTTGACAAGGTATTGAAGGAGAAAAATATTCCAGGTATTTCTTTCCTTCCACCAGAGTCCAGTCACTTTCCCTTCGTCATGTCTGGAGACCCTGACCTCTATCTGGTGTGCCTGGGTTTCTGCAGCCTTCTCAGAGCTGATCTTTTAGTTCTAACCTTGGCTCATTTCTAACCATTACGCATATCAGATAAATATTCTATATCGTGCTTCATCTATCTCACTTCTACTTAAAAGCCCCAAATTTCTCAGGGCTCACTTGGTTTAGTCCTAGATTGGCTCGTATCCAAATTCAGACTCCAAGAAGCTTCCCTACCTGCTCTCAGCAGAGATTTCCGTACTGTTTCCCATTACTCCCTCTACCACCTACCTCCTACCTCCCTATATTTGCTCAAATATTTTTAATTATGTTATATCGTCTTTGCTTCCCCACTTAAAAGTCCTTCCTTCACCTTTGCCTTCCTTCTGTCTCTACATAATGATGCGCCACTGCACATTAGTAACCAGGGAAACAACAAAATGATATCTCCCCCTCCCCATTTCCAAAAGCAATTTGATAGGCTCAACATTAAAAATATGGTTATAGAACAAAGCCCCCTCCCAAAAAAAAACTTCTATCAGTAATGCAAAAACCAGACAGGACTGACAAAGGTGATGAAGGGTGAGGACCATTTTTTTAAAACCTAAACTTAGGGGAGTCTCTACGATTAAGCACAAAAACTACCTCTGAGTTTCACAGCAACCAAGGCAAAGGATTTAATACAATTCTCATGTATTAAGTAGTTTTTATCTGAGTTTTATCATAGGAATTCATCAACAGAGATTCAATTTCCTCAGCTGTGAACTCAAAGGAAATTTCCATGTGTATCATTATATTAACGACATTTGACATGATGGATAATGTGCCCGACAGCTGTTTTACAGAAAGTACAAGTGTGTACAGCTATTTCTTACCATCACCCTCAATAAAAAACTGAAGGCATAATATTAGACATTTAATGCAGTTTTCTTGGGAGTTAGAAAGAAACCGCCCAGGTGTACAGCACCATGGTTCTCGCTTGGGAGAGAAATAGCTCCCTCTGCTACCAGTTGTTCAGCCTGGGCTTCTCAGCAGAGTTGTACATTGGATGATGCAAAATGGGGCCCAATGGGAGCCCACCAAGTGCTGTTTCTCTGGGAATGCAGGTGATGGTCAGAAAATATAAGTCACCCTGACTGAGGGCCACCTGATAACCCTATGGAGAAGCACTCTCAAGAACAGGACCCTAGGCCCATCTCTCTGAAAAGCTCTATACCAAGAGCTCAAAGGAGTACAGCCGCTCATGTGCCCCTCTGGGGCATGGATGGAAAGACTCAATGGCCAGGAGGATCCTAGCATCCACTTCTGGCATAAGAAGCCTGGATAACAGCTCCTGTCCAATATTAATGTGAACCAGGCTGTAGCAGCTGCAGCCACCCACCAGGATCCAACGGCAACAACTGTCCATGGGGCAACTCATAGGTTGAAAGGATTGGACCGCACTCCCTTTTAATTACAGAAATGCATCTGCCCAAAAGCACATTCTTATTTGACCACTCTGCAAAGTGACACGGGAAAGTGAGAAAAAGAATCACTGTTTGAGGCGGCAGAGGATTTCTGACAAAGCAATGCCTTTGAGAATGCCAGGCATAGTATTTTCATCAAAAAGTTACTGCAAGAAGACACCTTCAATGACTATTATATAACTTCCCAGGATCACTTGTCCTGGTTGGGGCTGTTTGTTCTCTATGTTTCCTCAGATTTTTTTTGCTTTTTAAGTTTGGAGCACGGTTCTCCCGTAGCATTTGCCCCAGTAATCTGTAGTCATTTGAGAGCTACAAGAGGCAGATACCTATTACATAATTTTGTATTTTCTGACAAGTATGTAGTTTATTAAAATGAAAGCTGAGGTAGGGATTTAGTTCAGTGGCACAAGTGCTTGCCTGGCAAGTGCAAGGTCATGAGTTCAATCCCCAGTACCAAAAAATAAAATAAAAAATTAAATTAAATGACAGCTGAGCTGGTTTCATATATTTTAATATTTCTTCAGTAAGATTACATTGTTTATAATAAAAATATAAAATAATGTCAATGTAATTAGAAAAGAGGGAGGGAGGAAAGGATGCAGACAATAAAGAAGAAAGGCTGAACAACAGCTGGAGTAATCGTCGGCTTTCAAATGGGCACGGGAGCAACGGGCTCTGGCCTCCACTTGGGACTGTGACCAACTCCAAGTGTCCATGTGGTCCTAAAGAGACCCTCTGGAAGGCAAGTTTCCATAGTAACCACGCCACACCGTACATAAAAAAACAGAAGTGCTGCACGATGAGAGTCTGTGCCTCTTGCTTCATCCAGACGTGATGCAGTTTTGGGGTTGGAGAGAAGCCTGAGGTAATGCCCTCATGACCGTGTCTACCAGCTACAGTGTTAGCATTTGCGTCTAAATGTCCCCCAAAGACTCATGCAGTCATGGGGTTTTTTTGAAGGTGGTTGAATTTGGAGTGTGTGGCTGAGTCCGGGTGCAATGCTGCGATCAAGCATACGGGGATTAAAGGTGGGTGATTGCGGGATCAGTTCAATGATTATATTGGTACAACCTTAATCCCAATAGACTAAATACAATACAAGGGACAGAAAGAGGCTTGTCTTGAGCCTCCCTTGCTTGTTTTTCCTATCTTCTGCTGCCATGAACTGTTGCCCTCTGCCAAGTGCCACCCTGCCTTGGAGCCAGCCTATTATGGACTGAAACCTCTACAAACTGTGAGCTCAATAAACCTTTCTTCCTTTAACTTTGGGTATTTTGTCTCAGCATCAAAAAAAAGTAATCAAGACATATGGAGATGCTGCCATTTCAACCATCTCCACCTTCTAATCAGAGCCCTTTCTGAAAAGCCCGCCATGAAATTATATAAGCTCACAACACACTCACATGACCTTCACTTTTCATGTCTGCCCAAGGAAAGGTGACATCAGGGATGCTGCATGCCTCACTGTGGTGCAGAAAATAAAGGAGTGTCTTCTAATATCTTGACCCAGAAAGAATACACATTCTTAACACAAAATAAGAATATACCTCAGGAGCAGCTGAGACAAGAAAAAAATGGAAAAAGGATCATAACTTTTTTTCTAAATAAATAACACAGAGACAGAGAACTCTTAGTACATGAGTATAAGAACACAGGAAAGGTGTGTTCTGGGATGGTTACACTCAGCTCAAGCCCATAATCCTTGTTCAAGCTGCAGAGAGTGGCGTCAATATCTTCCCTTCAGCGCAAAGCTGCTGAGCCACGCCATGGGAGAGGAAGGGCCCCCTGCAGGCCTAGTCACATCGAAGCCTTTAAAATTCTGGAGTTGCTGTTGTAGCAATCCTCATCGAGCATCAGGAAATCTCAGTTATTTACAGGCGAAAGACCAGAGTCCCTAGAAAGTTCTGGACCAGACTTGTGGGCAACACATGGGGTTTGAACAGCACCATAAACTGCCACGCTTTCAGAGTGGAAGTCAACTCCAGTTTGGTGCTATCAGGAAAAGCCCTCAATCTCTTCTCCAAAGCCAAGGTTGACGAGACCTCCACGGCTTCCCATGACTGCAGCTGTGACCCTATGAATCATGCTCCTAGAGGCTGTGTGACAATGCTGTGGGAGTCATCCCAGCTAAGTCTATTCATCATCACACGGGGAGAGGAACAAAGACTCCAGAGGAGAAACTGGTTAGCGTTTCTGGGAAAATACGTCATTCAAACAACACACTAGCTTGAGTGGAGATCAAGCAGATTTGACTGAGGAACTGAAATCTTACAAAGGGGGGATGATGCTACTGCAATGAGCCACTGAACCAGCAGTAGACAATGCCAATTCTGCATAAGTCAAAACTCAGCAAACACACTCACACAAAAGCACTTACACTCAAAAATGCAAGCACAGAAAGGTGTCCGGTACAATGCTGTCTACCAGTACTTGCTATGGAGTCGCAAATGCCCCAGCTTGCACTGTCCCCAGGGTAGCAACCAGGCAGTGTGGCTTCCAAGCACTTGAAAGGTGCTTACTATGAGTATAGGACTGGATTTTTAATTTTGTTTATTTGTGACCATCTGAAACAGCCAGATGGGCCCAGTAGCACCAAATAGCACAGAGCTAATGATTAATTTCAACCGTGAAATAGGCAAAATGTGTGAAATGCTAGTAGTAGTTGCCTGTCTGTGGGTTTTTCTGCTTTTTTATACTTCTTCTCGGTTTCCAATTCTTTAACTAATAAGCATGTGTTGCTTCTGTTATAAGGAAGAAACAGATACATATTAATATTAAGAGGGCATGACAAGACAACTTCCATACTTCCGGTGCCCAAGGCCTGGCCTTCTGAATGAAAAGGTCATCCTGAGAGTGAGCCTCTGTCAAGCTGACCAATAACCGGTAAACATATAAATTTGCTAGTTGCTACTGCCCAAACAGCCACCACATCCCCAGATGTTCCGGTCCCCATCTACCCGTGGGCCACTCAGCTCCAGCCCCCTGGTTTTCCATTAAGCCCTTCAATTTGCAAACTTGTCCCTAGATGTAAGACTGCTGTCCAATCCCCCCTCTGGTTCCTTAAAATTCACCTCTCAGGTTAAGTGTCATTTCCTATCCAGTGTTACCAGCCAGTCCCCTGGTATGTTGTCACTTCATTTAATTCTCTGCATAGCACTTATCACTACCTGCAATTTTCTTGTTTATTTATGACCTGTCTCCCCCTGAAACAGAATACAAGCTCTGAGACAGCAGGCATCCTGCAGGTCTTGTAACTGCCCAATGTTTACCAGTAACTGCATCTGCAGTTTAGTGCTAGTCAATAGATATGTGCTTCATGCAGTCTGGAATCCTCGTATTTCCTAAGGCTTTCAATAGACTCTGCCTTTTAGGATCTATATGTGGGCAAAGGATGGGCTCTGAGGTCAAGCTGCCAGGTCTGATCTAGGCAGGTGGTAACCACCCTGTCTCTACCTCTACTTCCTGTCTGTTTTCTAAAGGGGCAGTAGGGACACCCCATGGAGCTGAGAGAATTCACAGGAAAGAAGAGAGGGAGCATGCTGAGTGCAGTGCCTGGCACACAGAAATGCTCAAAATATATGAGCTATTATTACACTTTGAGGATCCCTGCTTTGGGACAAGAAGCAGGATGTGTGTGTAGAAACAGGCCACTGCAAGGAAAAGGAGACTCCAGACTCCAAGCAGCAGCACCTAGGCTTACTCTTGATGCATCTATAGCTGCATAACAAATGACTCCAAAACTTGGAGGCTTAACCGATAGCAACACCAATTTTGCCACCAGTGAGACTTTGTGTGAGGCTTGGTAGAAGCAGCTCATCTCCACTGTGCTGGGCATTCACAGGGTGCTCAAAGCTGTCATCAGTCACATGAGGCTCATTCAGTCTCACATCTAAGGTAGGGAAGGAGGGAAATGCCAACAGCAGGGGCCTCCAGCATCTCTGCCTATCACTGTGGTCTTTCCAACATGGCAGCCTCAGAGCTGGCAGACTTCTTAGGTGAGAGCACCAAAGGTGAAGGAAGGGAGGAGGAGAGTAAGGGAAGCGAAGGAGGAGACTGAGAGATTGAGAAAGAGGTAGAAGCTAGTGGCCTCTTATAATCTGGCCTCAGAAATGAGGCTGTGTCATGTGCACCGCATTCTCTTCGCAGAAGTCATGAATCTGCCCATGTGTCGGAGGTAGGGGGAAAGAATTGCTCTCTTGAGAGAGCAACCAGTTTCTAGAAGAATCTATGGCTTGGGAAATACTGTTTCGGCCACTTTGGGAAAACAGCACCTAACAGAACTGCCAGTTAACGGTTGGCTACTCATTCCTTCACCCAGGAAGACCAACACTGATGGCTCCATAGCCCAGGATGCCAGGGCAGTGCTTAGCCACATAGCACCAGAGGAGATGGAGGCACCGGATGCCCACTGCTCAGATCAGCCATCCCCAAAGAGAGCTGGGCACAGCTGACAGAGAGGCTGTGCTGGCTTCCTTCCCCATCGCCTCTCCAGGGCCCATCTCCACCCTTCCAGCCCGCACTGTGCTCAGACTTGCAGACTGGTCTGCAGGCTCCTTTCCTCTGGCTGCTGGCTGAGTTTAGCCAACAGGGCACCCTGGCCAGAGAGCAGAGAGAGAGGAAAGAGAGGAGCAGTTACAGTCACCACAGGCCCTCCCTGCAGGGCACTCCAGGCTGTCTGTGGCTCACCACTGAAGGTCTCTGCTCCGTCCTCCAACAATGCTTTGCACTCCAAGCTCCAACAACTGCCATCTCTACTCCTTGGCCCTTCTAGGCTAAGGTGGTAAGGAGATGTTGTTACCTGAGGTACTGCAGGGTGCTGGCTGGCCTGCCCATGCTCTGAATACTCCTGTATAGATCGTTCATTTAATTCTTCTCAAATTCTGCTAACCCAGAAGATTCACCTGTTCCAGGGCCCAGCTCAGACTGAGCCAGAGCCCTAGCCACTCTGGATTCATAAGTGACGCGAGTCTCTCTCCCACCTTGGACTGAGGACTGGTCACAGGGCTATGCCTGCGTCATGGCAGCATTCCTTCATTTACCCACAAGTAAGTGGTAAGTGGCTAAACTGGGTGGGGAGAAGGACTCTGCCAGAGCTCACGGGCCAGGCTGTACTGCACTGTGGCCACAGGATGTGTCTCTTTCTAACAGACAAGACAGGTCACAAATGGTGATTTCTGACTTCACTTGACATCTTGTACTTAACAGGGACCTGGGAGATGTCCCTCCTGTGGAGAAGCCACCTCAGAAAGGACACGCACAAGCCTTTAGTCTTGGTCATCTTTTATATAAAAATCACATTGTTCTGGACAGTCTTAGTCCCGCCACACTGTTCAAAGTACAGGCAGTGTATTTAGAGTCGGGGGGTGTGTGTGTGTGTATTTACATTGGGAAGAGGAGCTAACAAGCCTACCTTGGAAAGTACAGTAGAGACTAGGGCATGTACCACGCTACACAGATGCTACACATAAGCCACCAAGGACACCTCCCCACCCTGAGGACACTCAGAAACTCAGTGCAGGAGCATTGTTGGTTTCACAGGACCCATCAGAGGTGGCACTTCTGAATGGCTGTGACACTGGAACAGGCTCCTTCTCGTGCCTCCTTTTCAGCACTTCCTACCCTGGCAACCTCAACATCCACAAATTGCCAGTCACGGTCACCTGTGATGTTGGGCCTGCAGCACTCTGGGTGAGTTCAAAAAATCTGCACAAAGGAATCTTATCTGAGCTGTCACATCCACACCTTATCACTGTCCTGCAGACAGCTGGGCTTGGTGGCAGCCGAAGCACAAAAGCCAGGAAGCAGCGGGGAGGAAGACATAGCCTCCCTAGTTTCTCCTCGCTTGGCCTGGCTCTGCAGGCTGACCACCTAGCAACCCTTTTAGCTTTCCAAGGGAACGCACTCACATGCTGCTCAGTGTCTTACCTCGCGTTTCAAAGAGGAGGTGAGCAGCAGGCCCTTGTTTTGGCCACTGCTTTGTCACTGCTTTGTCTGCATCCAAGTGCCATCGGCTGAAAGTGTCTGTGGGCCTTTAAAGGACAAAAACCACATGATCATCTCAGTAGACGCAAAAAAAGCACTGGACGAAGTTTCCAGCGCCCATTCATGATACAAACCCTACAGAGTGTTGGAATAGATGGTCTTTATTTCAAACTGATGAAAGTTATCTGTGACAAACCAACAACCAACATCACACTGAATAGTCAAAAACTGAAAGCTTTCACTCTAAAATCAGGAGCAAGACAAAGATGTACACTGTCACCACTCTAATTCAGTATTGTTTGGGAAATGCCAACTGGAGCAATCAGACAAGAGAAAGAAATAGAAGGAAGAAGAATAGGAAAGGGAGAAGTTAAATTATCATTATTTACACACGACATGGGATTCTACATAGAAGACCCCAAAAACTCCACCAAAAGACTTCTAGGTTTAATAACCAAATTCAGTAATGTAGCTGGATTCAAAATCAGAACTCAAAAATCAATAACATACCTGCACACAAATAACAAACACACTGAGAAAGAAATTAGGAAGACAACACCTTTTACAGTAGCATCCAAAAAATAAAATACCTAGGAGTCAGTCTAACAAAGGAAGTGACAGACCTCTACAGGACTCTGAGAAAGGAGCTGGAAGAGACTGTCAGGAAATGGAAAGCTACCCCTTGTTCTTGGATAGCAAGAACCAATATAGGGAAAATGGCCAAACTTTCAAAATTGTCACACAGATTTAATGCAATTCCAATCCAAATTCCAATAGCATACCTCACAGAATTAGAGAAAATACTCCTAAAATTCGTTCGGAACCAGAAAAGACCTAGAATAGCAAAGGCAATTCTGAGCAACAAAGACAAGGCAGTGGGCATAACAATCCCTCACTTGAAACTATACTGCAAAACTAACATGGAAAAAATAGCATAGCACTGGTGGAAAAATAGACCAAGGATCAATGAAATAAATTAGAAGAGGCAGAAACAACTTCAGACACACTCAGCCACCTTATCTTTGACAAAAGAGCCAAACACCTTCACTAGAAGAAAGGTAACCTCTTTAATAAATGGTACTGGAAAAACAGGCTTTCCAAATGCCAAAGATTAAAACTGGACCCATATATTTCACTATGCACTAAACTAAAATCAAAATGGATCACAGATCTAAATACTAAAACAGAAACACTAAGTCTGCTGGCAGATAGAATAGACAGAACCCTTGAAGACACTGGTGTAGGCAGACTTTATGAAAAAAACCCTGATCACACACAGGAACCATCACAAAGAATTAACTCCTGTGATCTCATCTTATTAAAAAGTTTTCAACAACAAGAGAAACCACTAATAGAGCGAAGAGAAAAACTACAGTGCGGAGAAAAAGTTTTGCCAACTGTTCCTCTAGATTAATATCTAGAATATACAAACAGCTCAAAAAAAGCATACTCCCCAAACTTAAAGACCCCATCCAAAAGTGGGCATCTGAAATGAATACACTTCTCAGATAAAAAATAAGAAATGGCAAATATATGAAAAAATGTTCACCTTCACTAGTTATTCAAAAGATGCAAATTAAAACAATGCTGAGATTCCCCTTCACTGCAGAAAAGATGGCTGGTATCAAGAAATCAACCAATAGCAAATACTGGTGGGGCTGTGGGAAAAAGGAACCTTCTCCACTGGTGGGAGCGTGGTCTGGTGCAACCACTCTGGAAATCAGTGTGGAGATTCCTCAAAAAACTAGGACCAGAAGTTCCATTTGGCCCAACTATTCTCCTCTTGATATCTTCCCAAAAGAATTAAAAGCATCAAACCACAGTGATATACATGTACCCACGTTTACAGCAGTACAGTTTGTAATAGCTGAATCTTGGAAACAGCCCAAATGCCCACCAACCAATGAATGAAGAAAGAAGATGAGATAGTTTCTGTACAATGGAGTACTGCTCAGCCATAAAGAAGGATAAAATTGAGATATTCCTACGTAAATGGATGCACCTTGAGATCATATTTCTTAAGTGAAATAAATCGGTCACACATGTGTAAATACTTCTTAAGTGAAATAAATCGGTCACACATGTGTAAATACCACATTGTTCCTCGGGTGTGGGAAAACCAAATGTGTAAACAGGGACCAAAATGTATAATAGATATTGTAAAAGAGGAAGAAATGCTCAAATGAGAAGGGGAAGTAGGGAGGAGGAGGAGGAAAGGAATGAAGGGAAAAGAGAAAAACCAGAAAGAAGGAAAAATGGATGCAAACCTTTTGCATATAAGGAGGAGAAGAGGACTTGAAGGGAAGATAGAGGAATGGGAAAAACAGAATCCAGGTATATTATGTACAGGTACAAATTCCCTGTGATGAACATGATCCCTATGGGTACCTAAAATATACCTATAAAGTTAATTTTTAAAAAGTATTTGCAAGTCAGACCCATCTCCATCAGGCCTGACAAGGTCCCCAGGCTTCTCCCCAGCCTTCAAGCAGCTCCGTGAGGGCAAGTGAGTTGGTGAGTGGTGACGGCCATCTTTCAGGAGGGGCCCACACAAGCCAGCTTTGGGTTAGTCACTTTGCTGTCACTGGGAGAAAACTTCCAACATCCATAACTTAGAGGAGGAGGGGTTTAATTTGGCTCACGGTTCTGTGGAATTCAGTCCATGGCTAGCTGCCTCTAAGGCAGAAATGATATGGCAGAAGGGGACAGTGAAGGAAAGGCGCTCACCCCATGACAATCAGGAGTAGAGAGAGAAGGGAGAAGCCAGGACACGGATGTATCATCCTGCCAGTGCCCCGTGACCCACCTCCAGCCCGGCCTCACCTCCCAATAACACAGAGCTCATCAATGGATGAAGCCACTGGTGAGCCTAACAACCCCATGAACCTGTCACCTTCAAAAATTCTTCCTCCTGAGCACATGAGATTTGGGGGCTGGGGGGACATTTTAGATCTAAACCATGACAACACATGACTTCCTGTGGGCAGGTGACAAAGTGAAGGAGGCCACTAATGTCTTCTGGTAGTGCTACTACTGCTGCTGCTGCAGAATCTCCAGGCTTCACCTTCTTTAGCACCATCAGAGGTGGCTTCAAACACTGCCACCCTGGACTCCGGGAAGGATCATGCTGGGTGATCTGCAGAAGGTCAGTTCTCAGACCTGTGCTCAAAGGCAGGTCTCTGAATCATCACCATGAGATCCCAGGCAAGGGACTCACCAACCGGCGTGCGTACGTGCTTCCAAAAGTGGCTCCAAAGATTAAATGTCTCTGCAAACATGCCTGACATTTGCTAAAGTAAGGCTTAATAAGGTTAAATGAGCATGAGAAAATAGTCACACCACTATACGTGCTGGATGGCGGTGCCCTCCCCTGCTTGCAGGCTGCAGGGATTGTGCTGTCCGCTCTGATACAGGACAGCACTTTGAGGTCTCCACACCCCACCCACTTGCAGCCACTTCAACAGTTTCTTCTAAGCAACACACTGGAGAGGTGTTTTTACACGGGACCTATACACATCTGTCTCCCAGGAAGAGCCCTTGAGAGGGTCCCAAGAGATTTCCAAGTCCTTGTGTGCAAAACTCATGAGGAAGTCTGCAGATGGGGGTCCCCTGGGGCCGAGGGAGGACAGGGTCTAATTCTCTATCTATCTTTATCTTGGCTCAACATCCTTGCGTAGAACTCTTTCCCTTCGGCTCATAAACAGTCACAGGGCTTTGCTAAATAGAACGGAAGCTCTGCGCAATCCCCTCGCCCTGGTGCTGTGTCTGGTGTCGTGTTCCCAACGACCCACTGCTCTTTGGTCCACCGATCTGTTCAGGTAGCTGGACAGGACTGAGTCTCATTTTCCCATTTCGTGAGCGTGATTTCCTACAAAACCTCAAGGCTGCCCTGCTTAAGTAAACAGGCCTCTCATTCTTTCCACTTCTGTTTCCCCAAATCGCATGGCACTAGGTTCTTCTCCTGTGGCTTCTGTGGAAGAATAAAGCACACCACCACCTCCCCTCCACATTCAGCATCTTTCATGGTTTATGTCAGTGGTCCCCAAGCCTCGTGCAATTATGGATGTGACCAAATCTAGCATTTGTGATTTGTTCGTTGTCTAGCCCTTGGATTGGTGGTGTGAGTGTTTCAACCGCCTAGGGGTGGAGCCGGGATATGATGTATCAGCAGGAAGAAGGTGTGTGTCTCTCTCTTGCCAGTTCATGCCTTGCTGTTTGCAGCAGCCATGAAGGGCAGCCCTGCCATGCCACGCTGCCTTGGAGCCAACTGAGTGTGGACTAAAACCTCCAAGAACTGTAAGAAATAAACCTTTCCTTCCCTAACTTTGGGTGTCAGGTATTTTGTCTCAACAATGAGTAAAAAGTAACTAAGACAGCATCTGACTGACCTCATCTCCTCCCTAAAGGCTTGGCTTCTGTTCTGGATGCTGTCAAATGCTGCTTTTCTTCCTGCCTCTCTTCCCCACAGGTGCATGTTCTTCCTGGCTCACCAGGCCAGGGCAGCTCCAGCAGCTGACACAGCAGCCTGCATCTCCACCTAACACAGCACATCTGGTTCCTGTCTCCCAGGCTACCGTGAACTGGAACACTCTGGTACAATCCAAAGCACAGGATGGGCACCAATCCAAGGTCTTCCATTATCATATTATTCGACAGTGTTTTTAAGGGTTCCAGTCACTCTAAAAACTCATTTTATACACAATGCCAAAAACTCAGAAAGAAAAGAAAGAGGCAGAAGAGTCAGGCTGAAGTGTGCACCTCTCATAGACCTGGGCAGCTATCATTTTGAAAAGCAGAACCATCCTCTTTTTATAAATATACTACATCCCATCCCACAGATTACAGGCGTGATCCCAGGAACTTTTTAAACCTACATTACCTGTAATATTTGAAGAACTGTTCCATGGAGCGTGATGCAAAATTCAAAGTGTTGTTATCTTTAATATGTAAGTGAAAGACAAAATTTACTTTTTAGGATTTGAAAGCAACCCCATCAGTACATTAATGCTCTTGGCACTTTTTAAATCATGGAGAAGCTGGGTGTGGTGGTGCAGGCCTATAATCCCAACTACTCACGAGGATAAGGCAGGAAAAATCACAATTTTAGATCAGCTTTGGCAACTAAGCAAGATCTTGCCTCAAAATAAATTTACTTTTTTAAAAGGGGGCTGGGAATGTGGCTCGGTAGTAGAGCCCTTGTCTAGCATACACAAGGCCCTGGTTTCAATCCCTAGTACTGAAAAACAAAGAAAACAAAAAATCTAGGAAGGATGGATTAAAGTGATACCTAGCCGCCCATGATCTCCTTAGGACTGTTTCCTGAAAGCTAAATTAACTTTCACGTTCATATTATGTAGGTTGATAGCCTTAGCCTCGCTTCCCAGCCTAAGCATCATCTAACCAGTGTCACTGTCCACCTTACAGCACTGAGGCCATGGGGAAGAGATGGTTGACCCTAACAAAGTATCAGAGAGCTCACGTTTGTTTTAAGGTTGGTTTGGGAATTTTTTACTTCCTTTTAGTGAGCTTTGTACACAGAGTTACATATTTCAAAACTCACACATGCCCAAAGTCCTCATTCAAAACCATGCACAACGACTAAGTTTGAGGCACATGTCATCCAGAGCTGTACTAGTGGTGGCTGTCTGTCCTTCCCTAATTATTGCCTGACAGACTCTGAGTCTGTGGCAGCTTCATCCTGCCCAACAGCTTCCCCCCATGTCTCTTAGATTCCACCATGTTGTAGAAACACTACAAATACCTCCTTCAGCCTTGTACAGCTGGGAAGGCGCTACCAGTTAAAATAATATGCTGATGGCCTAACCCTGAAAGCCTCAGAGTGTGACCTCACCTGGAACAAAAGTCTTTACAGAGGTAATGAAGCTACAATGAGATCACTGGGGTGGGCCTCAATCCAATGTAAGCTGTATCCTTGTAGAAAGGAGACACTGGACATAGAGACAACTGTGCACAGAGGAAGGGAGACAGGAACCACCCCAAGACACCACCTGACAGAAGAGGGTTGGAACAAGGCCTCTGCAAGCCGAGGGACACCCAAACGACAGCCGGAAGCCAGCAGGGAGACACGGAGCAGTCTCCCGCAGAAGGAACCAGCCCTGTGGCACCTTGGTTTCATACTTCCAGCATCCGAAGCTATGAGATTAGAAATTTCTATGATTTCAAGCCCCTCGCTTTGTGACAGTTTCCCTCAGCGGCCCTAGGAAACTGACACAGAATGTATCTTGCCTTGGTTCTGATCTTGCTCCAGTATTTGAAGCAAAATAGCTGTTCACAGCCTTGTTAGTTGGTCCCAGAGTGCCACGGCCATGGTTCTCACCACTGGCCATGTGTCCTGATACCCAGGTTCTGTTCCCAAAGATACCAATTCCATGGGTCTCGGAATTCAGAGGCTCCATGGGATTCTGCTGTTCCAGAGCTACAAAGGGAAATTTCAATGTTCCAGGGCTACAGAGAGAAACACACCAGGAATTCTTCAGGAAAGCAACATTCATCTGAAAACCCTCACTGTCATCTTTTCAGATTCCTCTCCATAAAGAATTTGTTGATGGACTATTAGCTGCATATAATGTGATTCAAAACTGTCCTGAGCCGGAGATTTAGCTCAGCAGCATAAGTGCTTGCCTGGCAAGCTGTCCTGTGGTTGAAGGAAACTTCAAGAAGTCAGACAGGTGTACGTGAGAATCTTTGGCAACAAGACTGAGGAAAACAGACCATCCAGAATGCACCAGTGAGCAATCCATGCCCCACAAAAGCCAGACCAGTATCCTCTACCCGGGAGGTATCAAATCCTCAGCCCACTCTACATGACCTCATGCACATGTGCCACCTCAGCTCCACTGACCTAGACCTTGATCCCTCTGGATTTTAGAGCCTTAAAAGAAAAGTCTGTCATATATATGACAGCATCTGTTGGCAGTACATCAGCACACAAGCTCTCTGCACTTGCATTATATAGGAAGTTGTATCAGAAGAGGGGGGTACCTGACAGAAATACCAAAAGACACAATTAGAAGGACACAAGATGTGTTTGATGCTAAACAATAAGGAAATGAACCCACGGGTCCTCCCAGATGGATCCACAAAGCAGGAGACCATGCCACACGCTCTTACATGGAGGAGAAGTCTCTCCAGCTATGGCCAAACCTCCCTGAAGAGCCCCTGAGGATTCCAATGAAAGATTCAACCATGCGGGGGAACTATCCTCTTTTCTAGACTCATCTGCACTCCACCCAGAGGAACTGTGTGTAGTGAAAGCAATCTCGCTCATTTGAAAAAGAGCTGTAGAATTTGTATCTCCCCCAACTTCAAAACATCAGAAAGCAAGAATCAGATTAAAACATACACAATTCTGAAGAAATGAGTCTGGACTCATTCACCACACCTTAACCACTGCAAAAAAGGAAGGGTCATCCTTTATAGCTCACAGTAAAAGATAATAGGAAGCCAGTTTCATAAGGAGTAATAATGGCATGACTCCCACTAGTCACAAAATATGGCCCCAGGAATATGGCAGGAAGCGGTATAGAAAGAGTCTAAACACATGTTCCTGGGCATGGTTCTTCTCAGAAAAACCTAACTCCTAAAGCCATCTCAAAGAAGAAAGTTTATTACATTCTTTGGGGCTCCCATGGTATCTGTCACTCTTGTACTAAACCATGCATTCATAATAGGCCATAAGCCATGCATTCATTCCTGGTGAGACCTGTGTTCCTGTACAGCAGACTGATTACACCTGGTAATAGCAATAGCCAGAAAAGAGTCACTGATACTCGGGTGCACTGCAGTTACTAATTTCATCATTCCATTAAGCACGGGTATCAGATGAGGACGGAACCTGATGGACTAGCAACTTGGCCTCAATACTGCAATGACAAATGCCAGGCTACAACCTGGAACTCTTCCATCAAAGGCAAGCAAGCAAGCTCTACCTATGCGTTTAGGCAATACTGATGTAAAATTAAAGGATCAGATAATCCATGCACGGTAAAACTTTGGTTTATAAGCATAATTTGTTCCCGAAACATCTTTGCAATCCAAAGCACTTGTATATCAAAGTGAATCTCCCCATAAGAAATAATGGAAACTCAGATGATTCATTTCACAACCCAAAAATATTCCTATAAAAACAATTACAATATTGTAATATAACACAAAATAATAAAGAAAATACAAAATATAAGAAAAATAAATAAATTAAACTGCACTTGCCTTTGAAAACCATTGCAGCTATTGTGAGAGATAAGAGAGACAAGAGAGAGGAGGGTCAATGTAGGATGACTTTCACTATCACTATGGAATCACTGTTGACTCAATGGAATTGTTTTTCCTTTCATCCAACTCTAACAAGGAACCTACACAATGATACTTTCTTTTGCCTCCCTTTGTGAATTTCACAGAAATGTGACATTGCATTGTTGTGAAACAGATTCATCATTCCCACCACTACAGTCTTATTTGGATGGTGGTTTCTATAAAATTTTGCAGTTTCCTACATTTTACACATCTGCCTAATCTCATTTGCAATGAAGGATTCCTCTGCCTTTTCCTCCTCCTCTGCAGATAAGATCTCCATAACCTCTTGCTGTTGGGAGAGGTTCACCCACAACCCCACACAAACAGAGAAAGACATCATTGGTTCAGTTGTGATCATGTGACATTCAGCATCGCATACTACTACTATTGTGAGATATCACTTATTTATCAAGTTAAAATTTGTTAGAAATATTTGCTTGTCTTGCAAATACTTGTAGAACCAATGACTCACAATTCAGGGTTTTACCACATATTTTAAGCTGTGCAACAAAACTAACTGTTGGCTTTTTGTATACTCTATTGTCCTGCCTGCTTTCTGATGCTATACGTGACTACCACAGACTGAGTAATTTATGAAGATAAAGGGTTTAGGGAGCATGGTTCTGTGGGCTTGGAAGGTCTAAATCTGGCGGCTGCACCTAGTGAGGTCCTCTAGTTGGTAGGGAAACAGATGTGTACTAGACATGTAACAGCTGGGAGTACCTGGGAATCAACTGTTCTTCTCTGGTTATTAATTATTCAGGCAATGCATATCCACTAAATGCCCAGAACATGCTGGGCACTGTGTTGGCACCTAAGGAGATATTGATGAAGGTGTCTTCCACAAGCAGACTGTCATTTCCTTTTCAAGTGGAGTTATTAGGATGGCTTGCCTGAATGGTGTCTGCAAATAACTCAACTTCTTAGGGTTTTTTTTCTACAAATCAGAACTCCTTGAGGAGTCCATAGGGAAAGGTGTCTTTGAGGATGCCGAGAAATGGGGACAAGTACTCCAAAATATACAGAGGGAAAGCAGCACCCTGTCCAAGAGAATCCAAATCCAGCTCTCTGGCAGCCCCTGTAGGTTGGTAATGGCCCGGCTCTGGGCTCATTTGGAAGGGTTCACTTTTGAGCCAGGGCTCATGATCTTGGAAAAGATTTCGTGCTCATATGGCAGCAAAATAGTGGAACCACACACTTAGCATGGCTTGGTCCTTTGAAAGCACACACATCAGTGCCCCCAAAGCTACTCGAGAATATTTATGGAAAGAAAGAAGCATCACACAAAGAGAGTTGGAAGACTCCTCCTCACCTAGCATACTGCTTATGCTGCCCATCTTAGCGTTTCCTACGCAGGCAAGATCAGTGGTCCTCAATTAGACACATTTTGAAATATACAGGCATGATCCTTAATTGTCACATGTGTGTGTTGGGAGCAGGGAGCAATCATTTAACCCCCAAAGAAGAGGAGGCTGAACTCTGACGACAGAAAAGACATTCTGGGTGAACTGTGACATTGGTGGGAGTCAGGGAGCCACCCCCCCCCCATTTTTTACTCCTTTTGTAGACTCTTCTGCTTAAACTTGGCTAAAGCTTTAACCTGCCTTGACCCGCGTCATTCGGTGCAAGTGACACAGTGCTAGTTCTAAGCCCGAGCTTTAAAAAATCCTCAATGGTGCTGGGGTTTTTGTTTATTTGCTTGCTTGCTTTAGGGGAAGCCAGGGGTCCCGCAGAAAGCCCACCCACCCCGAAACTCCCACACTGTAGGAAGCTCATCCCGGTCACTGGAGAAGTCACATGGAAGACAGAGGGAGGCCTGGCCCACAGCTCTGCTGAACTTTTATCCAAAAGCCGGCACCAGCCAGCTTTCCGGGTCAGGCATGGTCAGTCAAGCAGAGTCTCCAGCCAGTCATGGGGTCCCAGTGCTGCCCCCCTCAGCCCTGCCCAGATTACAGAGCCATGAGCAAATGAGTAAGACAGTCATTTATTTGCTCAACCTACTATATTTTAAGGTCGTTTGCTTCTCAACAACAGACAACCAAAGCAATGGTCAGTAAGCCCCAAATGATCCTCCACGCTCCAGTGGGGTGGGGAAGAAGCAGTATCTTATTAGAATGCTCCCAAAGCTCCCCAGTGTTCTGGGGATGCAGCAAGACATTTGACTGTGTTATACAAAGCTTCCACTGTCTGACTTTCCGATGGCATCTGTCGCAGCTGCTCCTTCCATGAGGGAGAAGCTTTTTTAGCCACAATTGATTGATTGGTTGACTGACTGACTGATTTTTGAGACAAGGTCTTGCTTTGTAGTGTAGGCTCGCTCACCATGTAGCTCAGGCTGGCCTCAAACTTGCTGCGATTCTACTGTCTCAGCCTCCCAAGGGCAGGGATTATAGGCGGACACCACCCCACTTGGCTATAGTCATGTTTTACGGATGAGTGAATTAAGGCTGAGAGTTCAGGGTCCTTCCCGAAGTCACCCGAAGAGTGGCACCGAGGGCTGTCTGCCCGCCAGAATACTGCCCCTGGCCCCTCTACCTTGACCTTCAGGAGGCTATTTATGGCCCAGAATCCACCACGGATCCTAAAGCAGCCAAGGCCGTTTTCCAGCCAGAGCTAATTTAAAATAATCTACTTTTTTGAAGAATTATAATGAGAAGCCACAGTGATAGATAATTTAGATGAAAGCTGTTCTCATGACCTAGTAAAAATAAAAGAGACAGCATATGGTTTGGAATAAATGTGATTCTCATGAATGCAATCTAGGTAATCACTGAATTATTATAATCATTCTGGGGCATGTTTTCATCTTTGTTGAGTTTTTCCTCCTATCCACCGGGACTGTGGTTGTATAATAATAACACAAGTTGAGAGGACTGTGATCTCTGGTTGCTTGGCAACCTATAGCTTTGAAGAGAGTGAGGGATAAAGGGTCGATGGCAAAATAATGCCGTTCGCAATTCAACAGTTATTTCAAAGTTTTATAGTTGTTAAAACTGTTCTTTTAAAAATGCCAGTATGCAAATGCATTCACTGGAGCAGGCTTCATTTCCACTTCTGTCACACTCTGAAATCAGAGGTGAGTCCAGCACTGAATAGATGGCACAGCTTTACTAATTTGAACCAAAGTATGATGAGAAAGGTATTTTGCAAGGCATTGTTTCTTCCATAGCGGGGCCCATAAGACTGTTGGGAAAATTAAACGAAAACAATGCATGCAAATTACACAGGCAATGTCCGCCCAATAAGCATGTGCTGTGGTCACCACTGTCTAATCATCTTTGCCAGTGAGGAGCTGATAAACTGGCTTGCATGTAACACACATTCCACAGACAGTGCCCTTCCATTCTGGGTGCTCGTGCATGTGAAAGTCAGTCAACACATTCCTCATTCAATTATGTGCCATCCACTGACCCAACAAATGTCACTGAGCAAGTACAGGTGCCACACACTACACAAGCACACAGTGAGCACCTGGGGACACAGTAGACCTGGTGTCCCTGTCCTTATGGGCTCTCTCAGGTGCGGGAGACAATGAACAAGTAAACAAACCCATTGTTAGAGGTCCTGACAAGAACTGGGAAGGAAAAAAGCAGAAGCCTGAGATGAGGAGGAGGTGAGAGGTGATTCTCTTCCAGGAGATGACATTTAACAGGGGCCTGTAGGATGGTGGCAACGAGACATGCAAAGAACAGAAAGAGGAGGAAGCTTCCTGGAGAAACATCATATACAAAGGACCTGGGGCAGATGGGACAGAAAAGAGGCCATGTGTTTGTGTCAGAAGGCCCTGAAAGCATGGAAAGGAAAGAGCTGGCATAAGAAGGACATTGGCAGGGAAGGTGGACCAGTGTCCTCGTGAAACTAAAACTGTGCCAGAAGTGCTGGACCTCTAAGTCTTTTTTTTTTTCTCCAGTGCTGGGGACTGAACCCAAGGTCTCATGCATGCTAGGTAAGCATTTCACCACTGGGCCACACCCTTGGCCCTCAAAGTCTCATTTTATCAGACAGACACATCCAGTTTTATTCCACTCAGACTGTAGGGCCTATGGGCAAGCTGTGGCCATTGAACACCCACCTGACAGCCACAGCCTTGCCGATGGGTCCCCACCACCACACCTCAGATTCTGAGCCAGGGTCCCCATCATTACCACACCCACACCTCTCCAGGGAGGCCTGGCCCAAGAGGCTGCAGCCCAGCAGCCTCCAGACATGGGCAGCACTGGGCCAGCATGACCTCCCAGACACATAAGGGAGCCAGCAGAGTGACCCTGGGGACATCATCCCCACGTGCTCACAGGTCGCCCTGACCCTCGACAACTCCACATTGGTTCAGGACCGCCAGGCCCCAAGCCACCAGACACTCCCTGCAGGTCTCCAGCCTCCCCTCCCAGGCCACAGACGTCCCCACGCAGTCTGCTTCCACTTGGCAAGAAACAAGTTCCCGGTGATGGAGCCGTCAGTGTTGGTGGCTGAAGATCATATTCCTGTTTGCCTTCGTTACTTCTCTCTCGTTGCTGAGACAAAATCCCCAATAACCAAAATTAAGGAGGAAAGGTTTATTTAGCTCATAGCTTGTGGAGGTTTCATTCCATAATCAGCAAAAGCAGCAAGAGCAAAAAGAGGGCAGAGCAGCCTCTTTTCCCCCCTTATATTGTAAGTTACCACCTAGGATAGGCGTAGCACTCACACCATCTCCCTGCCCTCCTCTTGCACAGGCTGAGGATGTTTGCACAGTGAGGACCCTGGACCCCTGCTGAGTCACTTCTCAAGTTGACACAACGTATCAACCACCACACTGTCCCAGGGGTCCAACTGTACACCTTCTAGATGGCCTTAAAACCTTAATCCAAGTAAGTGACTTCAGTAGTCAGGCATGGTGACACAAACCTGTAATCCCAGCATTCAGGAGGCTGAGGCAAGAGGACTGCTGTGAGTTCAAGGCCAGCCTGAGCTGTAGAATAACTTTAAGGCCAGCCTGGACTGCATAGTGAGAACCTGTCTCAAAAAAAATTTTAAGTGACTTTAGTTGTAGAAATTTCTGTCATATCACATCAGAAAATGTCTTTCATGAACTTTATTATCAATTCTCTTTGAACACAATATAACGGTACGCACTGTGAAGAAAGCCAAAGATTTTAAACACATGGGATCTGGTTTTTACACCACTCTCTCAACAGATAAGTGTATTCCCTTCCAATCTTATTTCATGCACCTTGACATCATTGTGATTATAGTACTGGTTCAATTTTTTTGTCTTTATTTCTTCTTTTCATTTCATCTCTTAAGTGCAAAACTGTCTTGAAAAACATCTTTTATAACAGTTGCTTTAAATTCTACATAAAACTACACCATTGTATGAATGTTCTGCAATTGCACCAAAGCTCAGGTGCTCACCAGTTAGGGGCTATCATCCATGATGTTTTGATGGCTATCTCTACTTTGTTCAAATTTCCAACTACTCTTTTAGGATAAACTCCTTACAGGGGCATAATGGAGTCCAAAGACTGAAAGTGTATTAGTCCATATCATCTAAATACTTTCCAAAAGTATGAGCCAATTTTCACATCCAACACTGATATAAATAGCCATTTCACTTCAAGGGGCATATTTTTCAAGAGGTTCGAAATGACTTTAACGTGTCACAATATTTTAGTATCGGTAGCTACCAAATGTAATCACAGAGCTAATAAAAATAATTTCCCACACGCTTCTATATCTGACACTGCTCCGGGCCATAATGATCTGCAGATGGAATCTCAGTCAACTTTACCTTCACGTTCATCAATTCATTCCCGTCTTGCTGGTCTCCCCTGATGTGCTGGTCATTAGCGTGGCATGTGCAGTTGGAAGATTCAGCTGAGATGTGAATCTATGTCCTCTGCCACAGCAAAACCCCATCATCAGACACACTGGCCAGCACTCGGTTACCCTGAAATGCAAGCTTCCCCCACCCTCCAGCAGTTCATGGATATCTACGCTGGTCCTTGGCCCCAGCCACCTCAGATGTCCCTGAAGCAAACAACAGATGGGGCCATGGCGTTCGTGCAAGTCTGAATTTCTGTAACCTCAGCCCCATCAACCAGACGACTCTCCTCCCATTTAATTATGGAAACCGATGGCGAGGAAGAGCAGCTTCCCCAAGGCTGAGCCACAGCAAATGGGATGCTCTACCAGCTGGGTACATCCTCTGGGAATCACCCGTGGGTTCCTGGGCTCTTAGGTCTGCAGTTTGTGGGAGATGCCACTAGATGGTAGACTTGATTCTCTTGGGGATCTCAACCCTCCAGCAGCAGGTTGACTCCTTTGTGCAGCACCAGGTCTCATGCTGTGACCTCTTCATACCATATATGGGGAGACAAGGCTATTTCCTGGGAGACAGAAGAAAAAGTGCATCACCTGAGCACTAATCCACAATGGATTCAAGAATTTAATTGAGAGACCTGTGGCCCATGATACCTGCAGTCCGGGTTTCCCACCATGCTTGTCTCTCCAGTCCTGGGCATGAAGCAAAGTCACCTTTTCTCACACATGGGTTTAGCTGACTTTCACCTTGTATCTACCAAAGCCACTGAGCAGGTGGCATCGGTGGAACCATGACTCCCTAATGATGCAAAAGTTTAGACCTGTGCCTCCTGTTCAAACCCACTTAAATATATGCAGAGTTTAAAACCATCTAAAAATATGTTTCTGCACACAATTTATTTTAACCTAAAAGTATACGAAAGGAAAAGAACTGAGATGAGAGTATCCACATCAGCACAGTAGAAAGCACTGGAGGTTTAACTTGGCAGAATATCAAGTCAAAATATATATTTATGTTGGACCCGCTGAACTCAGACTGGATGAAGAGGAAATACTACCACCTACCAGTGTGAAAATCTCTTGGCACTCCCTGCATTCAATGAGCACATACACACTAAAGCACATTGCCTTTAATGAGGGGGTGCTAGGGAAACAGGAGGGCAGAATGCTACCAACCGGGCCACCTGACTCCACGGAATGAACTTGAGAGGTACCACCATTACAGTGATCATAGAATTCAGAGCAAGCTCAGACTTGCTCCGAAAGTCAGACTTCCCGCATGTAGAGGATATAACTAAGTCCCAGAAAGGTTGGGTGGTTTGCACAAGGCCCTTCTCCAAACCATGAAAGACCCTGACCTCCAGATGGTCCAGCCAGTACTCTCTCTACACCCCACTTTAGTACCCAAGGCTGGTAACACCAGAAAGTGTGTTCTCTCATTCAAGTGCGGATTCCTGAATCCAACAAACTGGCAAATGCAATTTGAATAATTACACTGGAAGCTATGATTATTTCCCTTCCGTGGATCATTGTGCGAGTAAATCTTGCAAGTGATCAACCCAAAGTGTAAAATGTCTTCTCTACGCTCAAATATCAACTAAGTAGTCAAACATACAACTAACTAACTCTAGTAATTTCCCCAAAGAAACATACACGAGGCAAGAATGGCTTGTTTATTAGGCATTTATCAAGTTCTGTAGAAGATAATGCAAAAAGAAAATTGCCAGGCAAAACCCAGCTGATCTAATTCAAGCAATATAAGAAATACCTTGCTTTCTCTCCAACAACAGAAGCTGAGATGCAGAACACATTAAACCAATGGATTACTCTCAGGTCTTGAGGGAGATCATTACCAGTTATGTATGCCTTGGCAAAACCCTTCATCTGTACTATAAAACTGGCCTTTATAACATATTTTAATTCACCAATTAGAAGCCGGAACTGCTCTCATTAATGGGAACAACAAGCCACAAATCACAGATTTAGGATTTAGATTGAAGACAACTGACCTTCCACCATAATGATCCTCATTTCAATTCAACACAGGAGGTAAAAAAAAAACCTTTCATCATGAACCTATTCCAGTGACCCCTACACAGCTCCATAAGAAAGAAACAAAGGGGCTGGGGATTTAGCTCAGCGGCATAAGCGCCTGCCTTGCAAGCAGACAGTCATGAGTTTGATCCCTGGTACCGATAAAAAAAAAAAAAGAAAGAAAGAAACAAACTTCTTTCTTGGTTGCTTTTAGAAAGGCTCACACTAAGAAAACTAAGAGAAGTATATCCTGAGAGGCCTTGCAAAAAATGTACCAGATGACACTAAAAATATTTGATTATACCTCTCCCCACCCTACCCTCAAGTTCATGTTGAAATACTAACCCCCAGTGTGATGGGATTAGAGGTAACTGGGTAAGGAGGGTGAAGCCCTCACAAATGGAATTAGTGCCCTTATAAACGAAAACCAAAATATCTCTCTTGCCCTCTTTTCTACAAAAAGTTACCAGTCTCCAACCAAGAATAAGATATTCACTTTAGAGCCTCTGGACTTGTAAGGGACAAAGTTTAACTTGGAAAATTCTTCCCTACAGACTCAGGAAGATGCTGTGGACCAAGGGGAGAAGGCAAATGACGTCCACAGATTTATGCAGTGCTGTGGCTCAGAGCTTAACTGTGCCCCAAAGCCTTCTGCTGAAGGCTTGGTTACCAGCTTGTGATACCGGGACCTGGCCCCTGGCTCTCTCTGCTCCTGGCCACCGTGAGGGAGCAGCTTTGCTCCATCATTCACTCCCCAACATGATACTCCATCTCTCCACAGGCCAGTACATCCAATAAACCTTTCCTCCTTTAAGGTGACTCATCAGGTATTTTGTCACAGCAACAGAAATCTGACAACACATCTTCTGTGCTTTGTCTGCATTAGTATCACCTGCACAGCAACCGGAAGGGACAGGCTGGGTTAGGCCCAGTGCGGAGAGTGGGGAATGAGGTGGAGAGTGTCAAGGAACTTGCTCAGGCCACAGTGCCGGAGTTAGTGAACTGACCAAGACAAATTCCAGGATCTCTCCCAGGGATCTGCGCTCTTTCTTTTAAAATTCTATGAAATGTGTTACCTTTGTAATCAGTACTCAGAAATTGCCAGTGGGTCAGACGATTAACCTCGCACTGAAAAACAATGCTCTCCATCTGTCCCCCCTCCCCACACCCCATAAAGCAACAAATGTTACTGTTAGGCTGTGTGGAGGCCTTGGAGGCTTTGAGTCCGGGGAATAATGGGATGGGAGGAGGCAGAAGTTCTGCTAACTTGACCTGAGGATGACACTATTACATGAGCCTGGGGCTCCCCCTATCCAGTTTCCAGGCCTCCAGCTCCCTGGCTGATGGGGGTTTGGGGTACACTGTCTTTGTGCCTGAGGAGCCAAGCTAAACCTACAAAGCATCCTGTTTGCGCTTCTTCCTAAATCTCATCGCTAAACGCCACTGCCCAGCGGATATTAGCAAAGGTCAGGGAGCAGGAGCGAAGTGGCTTTGCAGTGGTTGCTAAGCAACCAAGGGACTCTGGTCCTCCTCAGCAGTCACGAGGCACCCGGCCCCCCGGCTCGCTTGGATTTCTCATTTACACCGAGCTCATTAAAACCTGGCTGCATATGTGTTCCCCATCAACCCACGGGAGCCAGTTCCTTAACAAACAAGCAGGCCGGGGTGATTTACAGCCCACGATAACGGGAAAGGCTGCTTCTCCACCTGATGTGTGGAACACGCTGGACGGGTGGTGAGGCCTAGAAGAGGGGTGCACCCCAGGGTCCCCGAAGGTCACTGACCAACGTCAAAGACCTACCTCCAGCTGGTGCAGATGCTCACGACCTGGACGGCCTTGGGTATTTTTTTTTCTCCAATTTACCAGTCTCAGTTTCCTCTTTAGTGAAATGGGACAAATGAGGCCTTGCAGGGAGGCCAGGGCTCCGGACCAAGCTGAGCCAGAGAACAGAGCTCTCCAAAGCGCAGGGCCTCCTGAGGAGGGAACCGTGAGACACTGGGCCCCGACACAAGACCCATGGAGTCAGCCAGCAGAGCATCAGCGGGGCTGGGACTGCAGATGGGTCCAGAGTGGGCTCCTGGAATGTTGTGTACCCAGGTAAGGACCATAGCCAGAGGACATCAGTCGGGCATGTAAGTGGAGGCCACGGTAGCCATCCACGGAGGATTCTGGGCCTGGATTGTAGGATGGAAAACCATCCGCTGGTGCCTCAAAAAGCTAAATACAGAATTATTACACGACCCAGCCATCGCCCCTAAGCATACACCCCAAAGAACTGAGAACAGATTCTCAAACAAATACTTGTGCAGGAAGTTTGTAGCAGCCCTGTTCCCAATAGCATCATGTCCACCAGCAAGTGAAAGAATAAATAAAATACAGTATGTACCACAGTGAAGCAGCACTTAGCCACAAAAAAGAAATGGAGTGAGACCTGAAGGTCACATATTCTATTAGTCCACTTCTAGGATCTCCAAAGTGAGGAAAGTCACGGGCAGAATGCAGGTCAGTGGATGCCGAAGGTTGGGGGTGGGAGCGGGAGGTTGCTTCCTGGTTGCACCATTTGCTTTGCAGGTGATGAAAATGTTTTGGAAATACATCGTGAACATGCTCAGTACCACTGATAAGTTCTTGGAATGGTTACTTTTATATTAAGTGATTTTTATCTGAACAAAAAATATATACATTTGTAAGATGGTACAGATTCCGCGCATGCGCCTGGAGGGGCTTGCAATACAAAGAATCGGCTGTGAGCCATCGTGAGAAGCCACGAGACCATCCAGGCTCCTTCCAGTCCCCTGGTGCATCCGGCTTCTTCCTCAAGCCCTGCGCTCAGGGCCCCAGCACAGGACCCGTATCCCAGCACAGGGCACTCTGTATCCTTCCGGGTTTCCGGCAGGAGGTGGCAACCCGGGCAAGCAGCCCTTCATGGAGACCCTCCAAGGAAGCAGGAGTACCAGTGATCCTGCGGGAACAAAGCCTCCTCCTCCTGGGAGAGCTCTGTCTCCAGCTGAGGAGGACAGGTCCGGAGGAACGAGGTGAGGGGCGCAGAGAACCACCCCTGCCACCCCCCCCCCGTCCCTTCCTGTTCCATCTCCTGGACAAAACGCGGATGTCAGTGGACTTCCAAATCTATGGGAGAAAAAACGAAGGGTTCGCAAGTGCACTGGTGAAGTACTAGGAAGAGCTGAGGTAAGACGAAGAGCTCTGCTTTCCCTACACTCCCACTGGTACTGCCTGTCTAAAACTAAACCTTCGTCTCTCAATGGGCATCGTTCCTGTAATTCTGGAACTCTGGGAGGCTGAGGCAGGAGGACTGCAAGTCTGAGCTAAGTCTGAGCACCTTAATGACGTCATAAGAACTCATCATAAAATAAAATAAAATCGAAGGGCTGGGGATGTAACTCATTGCAAAGACCCTCCGTTCAAGTCCCAGTAGTGGGAGGGGGGACAAAAAAACACCCTTGTTTTAGCAATACAAAACACCTGTAAGGGCCACTGAAAATAAAGGAAGAAACCTTGCATAATATCAGCTCGTGATTTTTAAAAGCTCTCAGCACCATTTCGCAGCTTCATACTATTAAGACTGAACATAGATTAACGGATTCCTCCGCCCTTAGTAAACAAGCTGACTTCCTTCAGATACATGGCTCCAAAATCTCCACCAGGCCCCATCTAATCCTCCCTTTGTGAAAGAAAAAAAAAAAAAAATACTAAATTTACTTCTCTCCAGCTGAGAGTTTATTCTGGGCTTCATAGAAATGCTAATATTTGTTCTCATTTTTCTGTCTCCCCTATTATTTCTCTCATTATATAAGGCTTTTCCACGGAAATAAAAGAATTTCCTTTTTGCACAACCAAAACAAAACCGGCCAAATTTAAAGAGTTAAAATGAAAAGACTGGTCAGGAGAAATGAGGTTGTTCTCAGGGCTAAAAGAGCTGAGGGAAAATAGCTAAAAATACAATATGGAGATTAACGCACAAGGGAAATTTGCATTTTGCTGAGTATTAGGCCAAGCCTTTCTGCTGAGCCCGGATAAGGAATACTTTTTGAAATCAGCCCATTACACCATCAAGGACTTTTAAGAGATGCTCTAATATCCAATAATGCCACTAAAGTTAACTCGGCGATTTTAACAAAATAGTAAGGAACCTACACCAATTATTAAAGAAAAATGTGCTGAGTAGTTCTTTATTAAAAAGAGAAATGAAGAATCCCTACAAAATGATTACATTGCTCAACAAAAAGTCAGGACTAATTAAAATATTTAAGTACCATTTATGGCAACCATTCTTGAAATAGGTACAAACTAGCACTATCACTAGAAGTATGTCCAAAAAAGATGATAGGTCAACTGTATCAGTATAAATCTTAGACAAAATGGAATTCTTCAAAAGCAAACTCCTGGCACAAATGAGATGATTCTCAACATACTGTGTAGTATGGAAATGGTACTGAACATAAGAGCTCTACTTAAAGGCATCAATCACACTATTGATGAGTTTGCCTAAATAAGAATCAAAAATTATAAGCTTCTAAAGGACAAAACAGAGCACAGGTGAAAACAGAGGAAAACTTATAAATAGGGAGAAATGTTCCCAGCGCAAAGAACAAAGAGCTAATTTCCTTCATCAAGAAATAACTAGTACAAATAAAAATAAAAATAAAAACTCAACCCAAAAGGAAATTATACACACACACACACACACACACACACACAGAACAGGCAATTCACAAGAAGTGTTCTCCCTCACTTTTCTTAAAAATTCAGATAAAGTGACTTGGTTGTTTCACACTTGTCTAGCATGCACTGGAGTCTGGTCCAATCCCCAGAACCACGAAAGATAAACACATAAATAAATGCAAAGAGAACCAATAATTAGCACGTTTTACCTTTCAGCTAACAGGCACATAAAGAAACAAAATTTGGAATCAGAGTGCTGACAATAAGTGCGTGAGCCGGCGGCATTCCTAGACGCTGTTAGTGAATATGCAGAATTGTTCAGCATGTTTGGATGACAACTCAGCAATATTTATGAGGACATATGTGCACGTGTGTGGATGTGTAGGTTAGTGCTACATTATCCTAATTTTATTTCCATAAGGAAACAGAAAACAATGTGTTTCCGTAAGGACTGAAAACATCAATACTCACACAGTAGGGGCTGGGGTGTGGCTCGGGGTAGGATATTTCTGGGCCTGTGGAAAGCCGTGTTTGGTTTCAGTGCCACTGCGGAATACACAGTGGACGCTATTCAACCATCAAAAAGAGTGAATTTGCTTTCTGTTGTAAAACAAAATAAGCTGTTTGAGACGCATTAAGGAAACAGTTTTAGAACAGAAGGCAAGGGTGACGTCATCTTCATATGAGACACATACACATGTAAGTATTTGCATAACGCTCATATACATTTATATGTACAGAGAGGAAAATGTAAAGCAGCACACAAACATGAGAACTAGCGCAGAGACATGAGCTCAGCGGAAGAGGTGGCGGGGGGAGATAAGCTTGCCCATAGGCCTTTCACCATGTTTTTAACGGTTTTCAATATCTTAGGAGTTTGGCAATTGCCCTAGAAGGGCCCATGAAGATGTAAAACTATGAGTAGTTTCATATTTTAAAATGCAAGTGAACGAAATTTAATTACACAAAATTATTCAGTAAGAACTTAAAATGCCATTGGCTACCCCTTCAAAGAGCTGGGAAGTGCAGCGGGGATTAGTGAGTCTTTTGGAGTAAATTTGGCAGATTCAGCAAACTGGAAGGCAGGATTCCTCGCTTTACATTTTAGAAAAATGACATGCAATATCTGGGAGATAAATAGAGGGAGAAGAGAGATTATTGATCTGAAATTCCAACTTAACTGAGCATCCGCTATCTGACCTGCAGCACCTCTTCGTGGCAGGTCTCAGTACCCGGCCAGCTCTGGGATGAGACCGAAGTCCTGGAGTCTCGAGGCAGCTGCTTCTTCCCCCACCCGGTGGCCTTTTCACTGGTGGAAGACTTCTTCAGGAGCGATGTGAGATGTGTGTGCCACGCCCCAGAAGAGGGTGTACCTACTAACACTGGCATCTGTCTCCAGACCCGAACATTCTCGAAGTCCTCAACAGTACTCAGGTTCAGGATCCTAGTTCTACGTCGTACAAATTCTGCGCTTTTTAAAAATTATTCTTCGTTCAATATGTGTTCAAGAGAAATGTGTTTCCCCAACTCCTCCTCCTATACTATTCTAAAAAGCAAGTTCCAAAGGATCTGAAATAGCCAGAACAATTTGGTGGATTTAGATGACTCACATGAGCTGATTTCAGACAGACCGTAAGCGATAGTAATCTCAAGAGAGTATAGAATTGGCAAAAAGATAGGTACATAAATGTAACTGAATAGAATACAGTCCAGAAATAGATCCACATATGTACAGTCAAATGATTTTGGACAAAGGTACCAAAAAAAATTGAGTGGAAACAGTGTTTTCGACAAATGTTTCAGGAACAACTAGACAGGACATGCAAAAGAAGAACAAAACTTCCCATAGTAACAAAATTACAATACTATGCAAACAAAACAACATACAAATATATAATCTCAAATGAATGATAGACCTAAATGTAAAACCTAAAACAGAAGAACATTTAATGGCCTTGGATTAGACAGATTTCTTAGGTCAACAAAAGCACAAAGGATAAAAGAAAAATTGATAAATTAGACTTCATCAATATTAAAATACAACCCTTTGAAAGACTGTCAAGAAGATGAAAGGCCACTAATTTGGAAGAAAATATTTATAAATCACATATTGAATAAGGGATGTGTGTGCAAAATACAGAAAAAACTCTCGAGCAGACAGTTCATCAGAGAGCCATGTAGAGCAAGTAGCATGTGGATTGACGTTCATCACTAATCATTATAAAATGCAACTTAAAACCACAACAGGATATCACCACGCACTTAGAATAACTGAAATCTAAACCACCAACAATATACCAAGAACTGACAGGTTGCAAGCAACTAAACTCTCATTTGCAGCTGACAGCAATGCAGTGATAGAGCTCTCCTGGCAGACCCTTTGGCAGCTCATCAAGTGTAACGTGAATTTACCACAGGACTAAACAATCTCACTAAAACCTGTGCATTCACTCAAGAGAAATGGAAACCTGTGTCTGCTTAAAAACCCACACTCAAACATTTATAGCAGCTTTATTCTTAATCAACAAAGCAGATGTCATGGATTGGTGGAAGGATAAACTGTGGTATATCCATGCAAAGCAGATGCCATGGATTGGTGAAAGAATAAGCTGTGGTATATCCATAAAAAGAAGCAGTACTCAGCACCAACAAGAAACAAACCACTGATACATGGGCCATAGGATCAAGTCTCAGAGGCATTATATTAAATGGAAAGTGCACAGAAATCAGACCAGTGGCCACTAGGTAATGAGGAAAAGATTCACTGCAAAGGGACACAAAAATATGTTTAGCAATGATTGGGGTAGTAGCTATGCAACCGTATATCCAAACTCATAAAAATGAGTGCTAAAAGCAGTGAATGTTACTGTATATAAGTTATACCAAATAAAAATAATAAAAAATTAGTCTAGGATTCCTTTGTGCAGCAGAGGAAATCAATTTAAAGTTGGAGATCTTAGGTTTCTTTTCTTTATTTCTATATTGGCTTTGCTTTCTAGGGTAATATAGCACATGTTTAACATTTTTCCTGTTCTAATCATTCCGTTTTGGTTGAAAATGGACCATGGATTTTGGTCCACCAACTGATGCCTCATGGGAATCTAACCAGAGCACTGTGGGAACCTGGGATTCTGCAGGTTTCCACCATTCTCTATCCAGCACCTACCAGCCCATGAGCTGCAAATACTGTGCTTCTGATCACCCCTGGAAAAGAGGGGTGCAATATTTCTCCTCTCTTGTGATTACTTTCAACACAGAAACTCCATAAAGGAGTCTAATTCATCCTCAGAAACCTGGAAGGGATTACAAACTTTAAATTAACTACAGAAGCAGGTAAGTATGGCATTGAAATTCTACCGGATGTGCTTGGTTTCAGGAGCTGTGGGCAGAACAGCCCAGGCATATTTGTCTTCCAAGTGCCCCTCTTTTACCAGTCCCGGTGACTGGACTCAGAGCCTTCATGCTAAGCCACATCCCCAGACCTTTTTTTGTTTTGTTTTATAGTCTTTATTGTTGAATCAGGGTCTCACACACTCACCAAGTTGCCCAAACTGGGCTGAAGCTTGCCTCTCCCCCTTCAAGTGTACTGATTTCCTTTCTCAGATCTTCACCTTTTTCAAAAGCCCTCTGCCTTTTCTTTCCTTTTAAGAAAGGAAAATCCTAACGTTTCACCAACTGGAAGCAACCTTGTGAAGCTAAAACTGCCACATCTGGAAGCACTGCCCTTTTGCCTCCTTGCCCCTCGGGTACTCACTCAGAAATCTAGGAACCAAGGAGTTCAACCAGAGGGCAGTGCACTGCGAGTAGTAACACCGTACTCCAAGCCACATGCCTGGGCTCATCGCCACCTCCAAGCTACACAACTCTGGGTAAATTTCCTTACCCATAAAATGGGGGCTTGTTCACTTTTATTTAAAACAAACAAACAAAACAGCAGTTTGTGTTAATGGCCAAATATGTGTCAGAGGCTTCACAAGAGACTCCGGTCCTTCCAACCATGCCATTAGTGAATGCAGAACCGGGTATGAGGAAAGTTAATGAGCTGAGAATCACTCTGCAGGGATTCCCATCCACACCCAAAACTTTCCCCTAGCAGTTCTCATCAGGCTGCACACACCTCCCTGGAAACAGACTGTTGCCATGGTAACATACACACTGACCAATGGGAGATGCAAAATGAAAAGTGAAGGTCTGTCCTGAAGACGTTATGAAGACCGAAGCAATCTGAAGACACGCACCCTGCTCATCCTCGAGTCTGCGCTAGAGGTGTCCATCAGGAAGGGATGAGCGGATGAGGAGAGAGGGCAGGAACATTCTCCTAAGTCAAACAAATCCAAGTGCAACACTAAAGTCTTTCTGTAGACACTGACAGAAATAGCGTGTCAGTAAGCTTCTTCCCTTATCGAGGACCACGTGGGGAGTGCCCTTGGCTTCTCAATCAGGCCAAGTGTTGCAACTGTCCAGCTCGCCCAAGTGTCTAAGCAGCCACAGACGTCACTTCAGTGACTAGAGGCTGCTGTGCTCACGGCAACCTTAGTCATGGACACTGACATTTGAATATCACATCTTTTTCACACATCATAAAATACTATTCTCATTTTTAACTGTTTTCAACTGCTTGAAATATGTTAAAGCCCTTCTTACTTGAGAGGTCAATCGTATTTTGCCGACCCCTGATTTAGTTCCTCAGGAAAGCACTTTTATTTGTTTGTTTGTTTTATTTTTTGCTTTTTGAGACACACTCTCGCTACACAGTTCAGGCTGGCTTTGAACTCCCTATGTAGCCCAGGCTGGCCTCAAACTTACTGCAATCCTCCTGCCTCAGCCTCCCAAGTGCAGGGATTACAGGAATATGCTACCGTGCCCAGCAGGAAAATATTTTTAAAAGAAAGTTTGATTTGAAATGTAAAGGCCACCACTACTACAAAGGCTCCTTTGGGAAATTATTATCGCACCTCTAGTGATAATAAGATAATCAGAACAAGGTCTGGCATTAGAGGAAATAATTAAACAGCAGAGATGTCTTTGTTAACTTCCCCTCCACCTAAGCGTGGCCTCCACCCACATGCTCTGGCTCTGTCCCTGGGGTCCCAGAGTCCTTCTGGTGTCCACAGCTGCACCGCCCTGAGGCCAGTGATGTATTCAGCAATGTTCACGGAGCTTCGCCTACTGAAACAAAGGGAACACCTGAATGGTCCCTCTCAGTTTAATCCTCTTTACCTGCTCTTCGTTACTTGCTTTTGGTTGACCTTAAAATTCACCAATGTGAGAGGCACAGATGTATTAGCCTTCCCATCACTGGAACGAAATGCCTACCACACCAAACTTACAGGAAGAGAGGTTTGTTTGGGCTCAGTTTAAGCAAGTTCAGTTCATGGTCGCCTGATTCCAAGGCAGTCACATCGCAGTAGAAAGGCATGATGGAAGAAAACTGCTCACCACACGGCAGCCAGGAAGCAGAAGGAGAAGGGAGGATCCAGGGATGAAAATGGACCCTTCTGAGTTATACCCCCAGTGATTCCCACCCCAGTCAGGCGCTGCCTCTGGACACATGAAACTTTCGGGGGACATTTTCCATCTAAACTGTAATAAACAACACCGGTGAAGCTTGGGTTATGAAGGTAATGGTGATATTTGGTTACACACACACAGACTACCAATCACTTTCTAACTTCCAATCAATCACCTTTGCCCATGTCTCGCTCCATAAATATCCCCAGACCTCATCCTTGAGTATTTCAGATTTGCTCTCACACCTCCATATATGGCCACCTTATGAATAAGCTTTTCTTTTGCAAAATCATCATTCCAATGACTGGCATATTACCACAGCAATCTACACACAGCCGTGTTTAGAGTGGCACATTTTGTAATAACTAAATCTTGGAAACAGCCCAAATGTCCATCAACTAATGAATGGATAAAGAAGATGTGGAGTTTTTTTAGATAGTGGAGTAGTACTAAGCCACAAAGAAAGGTAAGCTTGAGACATTTCTAGGTAAATGGATGCATCTTGAGACCATCCTCTTAACTGAAATAAATCAGACCATGTTTAAATATCACATTATTTCTCCAGTGCAAGAAACTGAAAGTATAAACAAGGACCAAAGCATATAATAGATATTGGGAAATGGGAAGAAAATGTTCTCATGGGAAGGGAAATGAGGGAAGGGACAAGAGAAAAAGAGAATAGAAATAAAAATGGAAAAAGGCTTTTTTAAATAAAGAGGGGAAAAGAGGTGCTGAAGGTAGGGGAGGGAGTGGGGAAAAAAGCAGCAGCAGGGAATGTCACATGCAGGTACAAAGTCACTATGACGAATGGGATCGATACGTGTGTCTAAGATGGGTCAGCAAAAACAAGAGAAAAGATTGGCATATTGGCATGGTGTGTGGTGGGGTTGGTAAGGCCACTGAGTGCAGCCCCAGAAGGAGAGTCCATCTGCCCCACTCAGCCTGGGGCGCAGCTGCTTCGGGCAATTGTGGGGGGACCTCCTCTTGGAGATAGGGCTGTAAGCTGTACATCACGAGTGTTGACTGGAAACAATTAGCAAGTTCAAATGAAATCAGGGAGTAGTTTCATAACATCTAGACCGCAAGTGCATGCTCTGCGTGCTGTGTTCTCTTACTGTTCCTGGCACCCACCCAGTGCAGGGGACAGAGGAAGAATCACAGAAGAGAGGCCATTTCACCAGTGTCTTGTAGGAGCCAGGTATCGGGCAGACACACTTTGAAGCCATAGCCATCTTCAAGGGTGACATCTGAATCCCCGCTTCACGGAGGAGCCTCAGAGGATGCCACTTATCGGAGGACACCTGGAGCCAGGTTCCAGCCCAGGGCTCACTCCTTCTATTCAGAGTTCACTTGCAGATTAAACACCCACACTACCCACAAGAAGCCCTGGTCTGTGAAACTGGGCACCCTTTGGGTAAGAGTGACCAAGAGCGAGTGTGACTGTCTCATTTTTCTCTTCTGATTGCTGTATGCTGGCAGGCAGCAAGAGGGAAATAACAAGAGTCCAGCAGGGTTTTCTCTACTGTGTGGATACAGAAGCCTCCTCTGGAGAATGGTATAAAATCACCCATGCCCAGAACCCATGCTAGGCCAATTAAGTCAGGATCTGAGGGACAAGGAGGCAGTAGGGCTCGGACCCTTACGTTTGTTAAAACACATGTGATTCCAGCAAGGAGCCGGGGCTGAGCACCAGTGTAGGTGGAAATATACAGGCAGGCGTCTAGGAGACCTTGCCACGCTGCGCGTCTTGCTGTTTGGCTGCCCCAGCTCGCAGTTCTGACCATGCTGCCTCCTGAGTTGCTGAGGGTGTCTAAAAATACAGCTCGGCGTGCTGCTTCCTGACTCAAATGTCCTTCAACTTCAGGCTAGGTTTTCTCCCCCGTCCTATGCTGGTGAAATGAGGACACAAACAAAACCAGTTGAGATGGTGCCGTGTCATATGAGGTCCTTACGCCAAGAAGAGAGGAGCGTACGCCTTTGTCAGGTAATCAGACTGGCAAGGTGATGCTTCTTCAGGACATTCTGAGAAAACCACATGCAAAATAAGAAAATCTTTACTAATAACCCAGCAAATTAACTGTCTCCCTTTCAAAAAATTGGTACAATGACTTTGACATATTTTTTTCCTTTCCTTTCAAAGGAAAATGTCAAATCATTGAGATTTTCCTGAGAAATCAGTTATTTCCCAAGAAAAGAGCTAGGCATTCATAAAAATTTTAATATAATTTACCATTTTGGAAACTTATGCTGTAGCATAAATCATCCTAATAAAGAGAAAAGCCTCACACTGTCCATTGAACAAAAACACTGTATAAATTGGTATAATCATATTTTATGCCAGACAAATATAATCTTTTTCTTAGTCAACCTTGTATTTGCGTACATTTTGACTTTTTCCAAAATGTTTTAAAATTCATTCTTGCATTCTTCTTTATACTTATAAGAAAAACCGTTATGATGTTCTCATTCGTGAATGTACCATTTCTGTAAATAAGACAAGCAGTGTTAGTCCATTTTAGAGATCTGAACATTGAGATCCAGAAATATTCAGTAACTCTCTCAAGGTCATAAAAGGTTAATAGAAAAGCCAGACAAAGAAGCAATGGCTTTTGATGTTGCAAATAATGGTCAACATTTTACACAAAGCACAATGTGTGCCCATGCGTGTGTGTGCACGCTTGTGTGTGTGTGTTTGTGTGTGCATTTGTGTTTAAAAAGTTCAGTAAAGCCAGGTGTGGTGGCTCAAGCCTGTAACCTCAGCACTCGGGAGGCTGAGGCAGGAGAATCACTGTGAGTTCGAGACCAGCCTGGGCTACAGAGTGAGCTCAAGGCCAGCCTGAACTGCATAATGAGACCTAGTGTCAAAAAGACAAAAATAAAATAAAATGTAAATAAATAAAAAGTTCAGTAGAGAAAACTAAGGCTATGCAAAGAAGTAGATTTCTTTTTTGTTGTTTGTGAGAAAAATCTCAATCAAAACTGGGTTCTTGAAAATAGAACCAGTTTCAAGTTAGCACATCTTACCTGAGGAAAGGATTACAGAGTCAACTTAATAACATTAACTTGCATAAAAAGCAGCTATGCAGAAGCCCTCATTCTTCCTCCGAGTACAGAAATTGACACATTTTTATCATAATTCCAAAGGCTACGAGCCTTAGGAAACACGCCATGAAAAAACAGGTGTCAGACTGCTTGACTATTTGGCAAAGAATGACTTCATTAAAATAAAATAAGCTTCACAAACGGTGCGATCAAAACCATCCCTACCTGGATGGCAGGAATCAAGAGAAGGGAGGAGTTCCTGCCTCACTCACTTAAAGAAAAACTGGTCCCAAAGCTGCCACGCTAAGACCTGCCGGCCCTGACCTGAACCGGAAGAGACAGCAGCTTCGACTTTTTAAAAGCTGAAGGTTTTCAAACCTAACACCAAGACTTCCTGTGTCGTTTAGTCAGTGTCCTTTTACTTTCACCAGGATTTGGCAGCTTTGCCAAACAGCCAGAATTCTAATAGCCTGAAAGGAGGGAAGGACGAGGAGACGGCCTGGCGGGTTACCTGGTTAGAGGGCAGGACTGCAGGCGCAGGGCAGAAAGGGGCATGGTCACACACACACACACCAGGAAGAGGAGGGATAGGACAGGGCATGGGGAGTCTTCCATCAGTTTACCTAGATGAGAAAGAGGAGGCTTAAAAGCTGTCAATAGTCAAACATCAAAAAAATAGAGTCAGCATCTTCATAACAAAGATGGGGACCAGACCCAGCGGGCCCCCTCACCTGTCACAGCGGGCTTGTGGCCAGACTTTCGTGTCCTTTGGGTCCCGAGTCCTGTGAGAGAACTCCTGTCACTGGAGACCCATGGGTTCAAAGGAAAGCCAGAAACAGCCTTGATCCACTGCATCCCCAGCTCTGCTCTGTGATTTCCTTACACAAGATGGACTTCGGGGCTCCGCCACTGCCACTGTTCGCAGGATTGCTGTTAGAGCCGGAGGGCGACACTCTTCACACAGGCCAAATCCTGTTTCCCTTCTGGGTTCCATTTCAGCAGCCGCACTGTCGGTGACCGCCAACATCCACCCCCTGTCTGCGTACACCTAGGTTTTTGTTGTGCTCGTTTTGTTTTGTTTTGTATTCCTCTCTTGCTTCTCTACCGAGACTGCCTTTTGCGGTACTGTTTTCCGCTTTTCTCTCCATTCCCTGAGTCTTACAGCACGCTCATGGAGGATTAAATTAAATTAATCGGGAATCAATTTGTTCTGGGCTGTGAGCTCTCATAAGCCTGTAAGTTATTCTAAATAACTACATCTGATCAGGCCCTGAGATTGCTAAGGCCTCCCGTTAGGAGCACAGCTCCTCCGCATGTTCCTGCTGGGACCTCAGGAGTCGGCACCGCTCCGCTCAGGTGGACAGTGTCCCCCTGGTGGACAGCGTCCCCCCAGCTAAGCTTGCAGAGAGGGGAGCCACCCAGGAAACCCAACCTGCCCCTCACCAGTTGCTGCTGCAATATTCACGTATTAGTTCATGACCTTTCTGAATCAATTACCTTATATATCATATCACTATTTAGGATGAATCAAATTATTCATGCTTCTCTAGCAGTCATTTTTTGGAAAGCACTAAAGAGCTCTGTCTCTTTCTCAAAGTTCTTTTATCTTATTTTAGAGTCACTGAAAAAAAATTTCTCAGTTATGTTAAATTCTTAGTGCCTGATTTTCCCTCTCATTTACCTAAAGCGATGTAAGCTCTTTCCACCGTCCTGTCTGCTCTCACCATGCCCGGAGTGCAAATGAACTATTTCTCACAGGGAAGGAATTCATACATGTGAATATAACAGCAGTTTGCTAGAAGCATTCAGGCAACTCATCCTGCAGGAGAAATTAATACGGATCCACTCTCCGATCAAGCCTTTGCTCTGAGGGGCAAGATGGGTCTACCAGCATTTCCCCCAAAGAGCTGTGATGCCCCCAAAACTGATGCCCATACCCCACAATTCACCACCACCGCGATCGTCATCATCTCCCACAAAGGGATTAAAGCTGACTGAAGCCAATTAATGACGAACACAACGCTGAAAAGATAGATTCAGGTTCATCGTTCGCTCTTAAAGAAAAAAAGATTCTAGAGAAGCTGCAAAAACTCTGCCAAGGTCAAGTCTTTTAACCCCATTTAACACTATTTTTTAAAAAGTAAAGCCTATCATGGAAAAAGCAGTCCTTTTCTTTTTTCCCTTTGGTTTGGAAGAACTCATCTGGGCATTCGCAAAGTAACTTCGACCATTATACCAGATGTATATACGAAACAAACTCCTCCACCCTAAGCGTAAAGGAGGGAAGCGTGTGATTCCGGAAACGTTCCACATTCACGCAGTTTAATCCAATCATTTCAGGTCTCGCACCCGCAGCCCTAACAATCCGCCCCCTGAAAATGTTACTAGGTTTCGCTGCGCTGTAGCGTGCTTGTAAGAGCCCCATTTAAGATTATCTGCCAAATTCTTCTGGAAATTCCAAACCCAAGAGCGCTGCCAGCGGCTCCCCGTCCCTCCCGCCGCCGCGCGCTTCCTGGAGCCTTCCCTGTGCCCTGGCCGCCAGCCCCCAGCCAAGCGTGCCCCCCGAGGACGTCCAGCCAGGACGGCGACGCTGCCAGGCAGGCGTAACTCCCCGTCCGGCGCCTCGGGCTGCCCGGGCGACCCGTCCTGCACTCGGGAAGGGCTGGGGACAGGCCGGGTGGAGGCAGCGCCCTCCCCTCTCCGGGCCGCTTGACCAGAGCCCCAGCGCCTGGCACGGGGCCCAGCGTCACTTGCCTCCCGCCTCGTGCAGCCTCGACACACCCAGGGTGCAGGGGGACGGGGAAACGAGCACCTCGCCCGGGGCGCGCGCAGCCGCCTCCTGTGCGCCCCGGCAGACAGAGGTGGCTCCGCGCGGGCCGAGCAGGGGCGCCGCTCGCAGGCCTTGGTCGCGCCAGCAGTGCCCGGGCCGGAGCGGCCGCCGCGCCCCGAGAGCCAGGCTGACCCTGCCCAGAACGAGCGGGGCGAGGGCAGCGGCACCTGCAGGGTCGGCCTGGGGGTCCGCGTCTTCGCCGGGGGAGAGGCCGGATCTGCCCGCTTCCTCGAGTGGCCGGAGCCGGTGTCGGACGCGCCGAGGACGCTCCCAGCGGCGGCGGCCGCCGGAGGAAACTGAGGGCGCGCGGCCAGTGCTCTGCCCCGGGCCCGGGGCGCCCACTCACCTGGCAGTCGCTGCCGGAGACCCCAGCGGGGCAGGTGCAGTTGTAGCCAGGCTCGCCGGCGGGGGCCCGTTGCTCCTGCCCGGACGGCGGGCGCGGGGTGCACACGCCCCCGTTCCGGCAGGGCTGCGCGGCGCACGGTCCCGCGGTGGGCAGGGGCGCGGTGGGCACCGGGCTGGCCAGGCAGTCGCCGCGCAGCAGCAGCAGCAGGGCCAGCGCGGGCAGCGGCGGCGCGCGGCGGGGAGGCATGGCCGGCCGGGAGGGCGCGAGCGGAGTCGGAGCCGGGCGCGGACGCAGCGGCGGCAGCGGCGGCAGCGGCGGCGTCTGGGCTGCACCGCGCGGCCGGCGCCTCCCGCAGCCGCCGGGATCCGTGGTTCCCCGGGCAACGCGGGCGGGGCTGGGGGCGGGGCCGGGGGCGGGGCGCCGGGCTGCGGGACCCTCGGGCCGCCGGGCTGGGGGCGGGGCGCGGGGAGGCGGCCGGACCGCAACCCGGGGATGAGCCCGGGGCGTGGCCCACGAGAGCCCGAGGCCGGGGGCGGAGGCGCAGCTCCGCCCGGGAAGCGCAGCGACGCGCGGGCCGCGAAGAGGCCGGAGAGGTCCGCACAGGCCGGGGAGGGCGACCTCGGACTCTCGCGGCACCGGTTCTCGGGGACGGTCCAACCTCAGCCCTCCCCACCTCCCACGCCCCCGACACTTGTCCCCCAACCCCCGCACCCGCGGTTGTGCCGCTCCACCGCGGGACCTAGCGCCCCGCACTCGCTCCGGGGCGCAGCCGGCTTGGAAGTGACCTTGACGGCCGCCGAGGCCCCGGGCGCTGTCCTTGGTGCTGACCGAGCGGCCTGACCACCGCAGCGTGTGGGAGAAGAAAGAGGCCTCGGGCTCAGAGTGCCCGATGCTGTGCTTAAACAGAGGAGGAAACTGAGGCCCAGACAGGCTGTACTGGACCCCAATGGGTCACTTGACTTCCAGCCCAGACCGCGGTCAGTACAGTTTGGAAGTGCGGATTTTAAAAGGCTCTGCCAGCGCAGGATTTACCAGGGAACTTCGTGTGAAAGGCGTCTCCACTGTGACCTACTTGGGGAGGGGACTCTTCTGAGGCTCGTGCTTCATCCGCCCCGGCTGCGATGGCCACCGAGGTCCAGCTCCACTGGACACAATGCAGCTGTGTCTCCACCGCCTGCCCGTTCACAGCCTCTGCCTCTATAGGCTCCCCTCTCCCCGTCCTTGTCACGTTGTTTTTAGGAGGGGCCACATGAAACAAAGCAGGTGTGATTCCTGTGAGCTGACAACCCGGCATAGTTTCCTGAGGAACACAAAAGTACTTCTGCAGAACCTGGACAAATAAGAAGCTAGGAACTCTACCCGGTCCATGTAGGGGTTGCTAAGTCCCTCCGTAGAAACGGGCACCAAACTGCTAGGCTCTACCGGCCCTGCTTAGACACAGGTGCCGATGTCACAGACGCAAATGTCAGCCCTCAGGAGGTGCCTAAAATTCACATGACTCCCGCCCAAAAACACTGGAACGTAGAGGGGTCTGCATGCAGTGGGGTAATTCATACCTCGAAGTGGATCTGAACAGCTATTACACTCCCCCTTCCCTGCACGCCTGCTGTTTTTAAATTATCCGATACCACATCTTTTTAAAAAAAAAATCTTAATTTTGTGCCACACCAGCACCCTCTGCTGGCACCAGTCTCAGCGTTATCGGGTGGGGCCACTGCAGGCTCCATTTCTCCCTGAAACTAACTTCAAGTTCTAGACAAAGAAATGATGCTACTGTTCTTGTCCGTCACAAATAAAGCAGAGGCATCTGTAAAATAAGGCTATGAGCGAATTAAAATCACGGTTCAGTTTATCATGTTGTGCCTAAGAGGCCCCTCTGATTATGAATTTCATAACACCTTGAAATAGAAGAGGATTTAATGGATTTATTTCCTGGACATTAATTTCTGCATGTTGCAGACAATGTCCCCTTTTTTCAACAACTTTTCTCCCTGTTACTGATCTTTAAAAAGCATATTATGATAAAAATAATACTGAGGTGGGTTCATGAACAACAATATAGGAACCCAAGCAGCCAAACTGAGAAATTTGGAATCTAATTAGCTGAGTACAGGACCACTGATATACAGACCCCCATCCCAGTTCAGAGTCCAAACAAGTGGCCCAGACCTGGAAAGTTACAGAGTTTTTAAAAGAGAGAACCACAAAAGACATCCTGTTGGAAACAACTTCGCTAGAATCTTACATTAATTTTTGGTTGACACCTGTATCCTGCTTCTTTGTTGAGCAGGTTGATTTTTCTTCTGTAGGTACAGCTCATTCTGCTTTTCTCATGGGATTTATACCCTGAGTAATTTTTTACTCTTCTGGGTCAAATACGGGGCACTATTTAAACGCAGGGCTCAAAATGTGATCAGTTGTGAGAAGCTACAACATTCCCCACTGGTTTTAGTGTATGAATCAGATCCTTGATTCCTGGTCCCTTTTTTTTAAAGTCATCTTTCTCATCTACATTTTGCAGATCCTCATATTGGGATCCTATAACCATTAAACAGTTTATCATGCAGGGGCCAATAGTGATGGCCAGCAAGAGGACAACCGAGGGTCCTGCCAGAGCTGAGAGTGGGGCGGTCAGCCATGGGGTGGTGGAGAACAAATTTTCCTATCAACTCTGTTGATGTCTCTCATTTTTTTGAATGGTTGGTGTAAAAACAACAAGATTTACCAAGGGCTAGGCATAGACTCCCCTGTTTTAAGAGTAGGAGTTCTTGACCTCACCGGTTCTGAAGGACCATCTCAGCTAGGGAGTTTAAAGACTCCTCCAGGTGATGAATGTGTTGTTGAAGGGTGCTAGATCACAATCCATTTTCTCTGCTTAGTATCTGAAAATTTTGGTCTCCCACTATGAGGGCTGTGGTTCCTAGTGCTACTTCTAGGAAACAGCTAATCCCAAAAGGGCAGGAATTAGGAGTGGGGCCCTCTTTTTTCTCGTGAGGTTGGGAAACCCCATATATTTTCCCCCTCCTTTTCCAGAACACTGGGGAAGAACATGAGTTAAGATACAGAGTTCACTGGCCCTGAAGCAAGGCCAGCAGATCGCTGTAGCTGCTGGTCTCAAACAGGAGCCTAAAGAGAATTCTTTCTGTGGTCTGTTGGCCATTTCAGAACTTTGGAAATGGAGTGGTCAATTCATCAGAAAGAAACAGCAGGTGAGTATGGCGGACTTTAGGGGGGCTGCAGGGGAGAGACCTTGGCGCCTCGGGACCTGCACCATGCTGTTGACTCAGGGTGCCGGGAGAAAAAGGAGCTCCTTCCCTCTCTGGGGGGCGGCTGAGAGTGTGGCAGACTTTCAAGGGCCCGAAGGAGAGAGAACCTGGCACCTCAGGATCTGCACCATGCAGCTGACTCGGGTTGCCAGGAGAACAAGGAGCTTCTTCCCTCTCGGGGGGAGGGGGGTGCCTGTGATCATGCTGGCATGTGGGCTGAGAATCAGACATCTCATGTTGTCCTGTTCCCTGTTCTGTGTCCCCCCACCTTAGCAACTGGGAGCCAGTTAACTACACATCTTGTGAAAAGATTGGCTATGTTATTTAGTATGAGCTCCCCATATGCAAAGATAAGGACAACCATTTGGAAGAAAACAAGAGACAACATGACAGATAGTGAAGATCTCTGGTTGTCTAGCTTTGAAATTGATGCTTTCTTATGTCCCATTCTGTTCTGTTTTGTTGTGTTTAATTTTACCCCCTTTAAAATAAAATTTGAAAAAATATATTTAAAAAAGAGGGGAAAAGAAAGTGCTCTAAAGGATATAACTGCATGTATGTTTAAGTGTGTAAGATAGATGACCATATTACTGTTTTTGTTAGATTGTTGAGCAGAACTGTTAACAGTCTCACTGTTTGAATGTCTACTTTGTATGTTTTAATTTTGTAACTTGAACAACTATTTCCAATGATGACAGTATGTAACTTATCAAGTGGTGATTTCTTAATGTTTTTGTTTTTGTTTAGTTGTTCTTGTTCTTTTATTTTTTGTCTTTGGAATTCTGTATTGTTGCTACCCTTTTTTCTGTTTTGTGGTTTTCTTGTTTTGTCTCTTTAAATAAAATTTTTTTTTAAAAAAACAGATACAGAGTTCAGGGTTAGGTCCAGTAAAAACAGCCAGACAAGCACAAGAGGTGAGGCTGTTTGTACAGGCAAACAAAGTTCCCTGCGGGGAGACTAAATGTTGGTTGAGGGAGTAAGAGACATTTTATACGTACACAGTTGAATTACAATTAATTAGAAATGGGGAGTGCTTCAAGAGGAAATTTACAGACTGAGTCCAGAGTCTAAATGTTTCCCAAAGTGAGGGACTTAGGTCCCTGTCCCCACCAGCATGAAGAACCAGAATCAAGGTTTGAGGTGTTTACCATCTGGGTTCAATATTAGCTATACATATAAACAGACTTAAGGTCCACGTCTTTGGAGTTTTACTTTTAGTCCACTTAGCTGGAGCCTCTGGTATTGTGGGATTGAAGTGGGAGTGATGCAGTTCTCAGATGAAGAAATACAAATGGCAAATAAATACATGAAAAAATGTTCATCATCATTAGTCATGAGAGAAATGCAAATTGAAACCATACTGAGATTCCATCTCACTCCAGAAAGAATGGCCAAGATAGAAAACACTGCCAACAACAAGTGTTGGAGAGGCTGTGGGGAAAAAGGAACTCTTCTGCACTGTTGGTGGGAGTGTAGACTGGTGCAACCACTGTGGAGGTCAGTCTGGAGATTCCTCAAAAAGCTGGGTATGGAAGTCCCATTTGACCCAGCTATTCCGCTTCTAGGCATATTCCCAGAAGAACTGAAAACCTCATACCACAGTGATATATGTGCACCCATGTTTATAGCAGCACAATTTGTAACAGCCAGATCTTGGAAACAACCTAAGTGCCCATCAACTGAGGAATGGATAAAAAAGTTGTGGCATTTTTATACAATGGAGTACTACTCAGCTATAAAGAATGATCACATCGAGATATTTATAAATAAATGGACACCACTTGAGACCATTCTCTTAAGTGAAATAAACCAAACTCACAAGGGTAAATACCATATAGTCTCCCTAATATGAGATTTGATAAGAGTATATAAGACTTTATGGTAAGCATGAGTCCCCATCTCATAGCTTCAAAGTCTTTCAAAGTTTTAAATCATCAGTTGGAATGGTGTTATCCTGTTTTTTTTGACTATATCATACTTCATGATATGAATAGCTGTTCTGAAGAAAACAAAACATTATGACAGCTATTGCTGATTTAATAATATCCTTCTTAGAAGTCCTACCATGCTTTTTTTGTTCTACTACTGTTGGTTCTATCTATCACATTGTGTCTTACTGGAATTTGAATATGTGTGGTAGTTTAAACAAATTTTTTTTTATCGAAAATGAGATATTATAGTACCCATTGATCATTTTCTGTTATTCGGTTCAGAAAGCCCTGTAATTCTTTCACTCTATGCATGGCTTTATACTATTGTGATATGTTTGATATTATTGTATTTGAAACTATGCTCAACTATAGCAGAGTAAGAGATATGGTGTTAGTTACTGTTGATGTCCAGTTGACTTAATGTAAAGTACTGTGTTGCCTATGTTGTCCTGTTCTGATCTGCTCTGTACTGCCCCCTTTTGTTTTATTCTCTTTCAAATTAAAAAAAAAAAAAAAAAAGAAGAAGTGGGAGTGATGAATCCAATGGCTCTTCTTGGCAACCTTGAGGGCCGTGGAAGTGCTCGAGGTGACTGTATAGGGTCCTTCCCAGTAGGTGCTTAGGGATGTGGGCTGTCTCCTTCTGATGTAAATTTGATCACCAGAAAAGGGCTGGAGAGCCTGTAAGGACTTAACAAGTTCCCCATTAGTGACAGCAGCCAACTTATCATAACCAAAGAGGACAGTTGGCGTCCATGGCCTCAAAAGGAGAAATGCCCTGGAGGTAGGGGGCACATCACACATGCAGTAGGGCAAAAGGAAGGAAACTTACCCAGTTTTCGCCAGTCTCAAGAGCCAGTTTTGAAATAGTTTTTTACTTGGCCTGAACTTTGAGGTCGGTAGGCACAATGCAATTTCTAATTGATTTCTAAAGCTGCAGCTAAATTTTTGAGTGATCTGAGCTATGAAAGCTGAGCCATTGTCAGACCCCAGGGAGATGGAGGCACTAACTCATAGTGGAGTTTCTTAGCTATGATGAGAGCTGATTCAGTCTGAGTGACGAATCCTTCAGTCCACCCAGTGAATGTGTCTACGAGAACTAACAGATATTTATGTTCTTCTATTCCTGGGCCCATTTTGGCAAAGTGTATCTCTCAGTGGTCTTCAGGGCTAGGTCCTCACTGTCTGTCTCATTTAAGTATCAGTGGTGGCCAGCTTAGGGTTCACTTGAATACATGGTGGGCATTGTTGGCTGATCTCTTTTAGGCAAGATGTCCAACTTGGACAATTTGGTTCCCCCACGTGAATGGCCTGCTGGGTCTCCTGGGTGAGCTGGGGGCCCAACAATCTGCCAGCCTTCCCGAGAAAGTTGGGCTTCTAGGCTCTTGGCTGGTAAGACGGCTTGGGTAGAATGGGTGGTGAGAGAGCTGGGAGGAGCATTATAGGCCCCACAGGTTTTAGTACCACCTCTCCGGCTGTCTTAACAGCAAGGGCATTTTTATGAGGTATTGGGGTGTCTTTTCATTGGTGTCCCAAACAATGTATAATGGCAACTTTTGGAGGCAACCAAATGGCAACCAGGAGGTCTAAGATCTCAGGGACACTTTTGATATTTGTTCCTGCTGAGATTAATAGTCCTCTTTCGTGACAAGTGGCCCCATACACATGGACGGTAGCAACAGCATACCAACTTTTTGTCCCCATCTTAGGGCTTGAATAAGGGCTGCCAGTTCTGCCTACTGAGCTGAATTTCCCAACCCTAAAGCTTGGGCCCATATTACCTCAGTTTCGGTGGTCACTGCAGCTCCTGCCACTCGAGTGACTTCAGGCTGGGCAAGTGGGACATCAGTCAGGTCAGCTCCCAGGCTTGAGACCAAGTCAATAATGTCCATACAATTATGTGTCGGCATTGAGGGGTCATCATGAGGCAGGAGAGTCGCTGGAATGAGGGCAGAGGTAGACAGGAACTCAATACGGTCAGTGTCCAGTAAAAGGGCTTGGTATTGGACAATGCGAGCGTTGGAAAGCCAGCTATCAGGAGGCAACTGCAATAGTGTCTCCACAACATGTGGGGCCGCTATCTGGAGTCTCTGGCCAATAGTCAGCTTAGAGGCTTCCTTGGTTGTGGTGGCTGCAGTTGTCCATAGGCAATTTGGCCACCCTGCAGCCATGGGGTCTAATCACCAGGAAAGGTAGGTGACAGGCCTCTTCCAGGGTCCTAGGTGATCTCATGACTCTCAGCCACATGCAACTGGAAAGGTTTGGCTAAGTCAGGGAGAGCAAGGGGTGGAGCATTCGTAAGAGCCTGTTTTAAATCATTGAAAGCTTGTTCCTCTAACTCAGTCCAGGTTAAAGGTCCTGATGAATCCCTCCAGCAGAGGTGTAGAGTGGCGGAGCCATTTCAGCAAAACCCAGGATCCACAACCGGCAGTAGCCCAAAGCACCTAGAAATTTTCTAACTTGATGTTTAGTCTTTGGGGAAGGGATTTTTAAGATAGCCTCAATCCTTTTATCTGACAAAGTCCATTTTCCTTTTTTTAATATATACCCTGATAAGTGACTTTGGGCAGGCAGAGCTGTGCTGTTTTGGCAGAGACTCAATAGTCCAGTTTGTCTGAGTCTCTCAATAGGGCCTCCGTAGCTTCCAGACAAGAGGACAAGTCTGTAGTGGCCAATAGTAAATCATCTACATATTGAAGCACTGTGACGGGGGGATATTCTGTCTGAAAATCTTGCAGGTCCCTCCTCAAATAGAGTTGGCACATTTTTGAAACCCTGACGTAAATGTGTCCAGGTCAATTGTCCTGATTCTTCCATTTTAGGGTCTGTCCATTCAAAGGCAAAGAGGGGTTGACTTACTGGAGCCAGTGGTAGGGAGAAGGCATCCTTCAGGTCCAACGCAGAGTAGCAGGTGTGCATAAAAGGCAGTAAACTGAGCAAATTATATGGGTTAGGAACAGTGGAGTGTAGAGTCATGACTCTTTTATTTACCTCTCAGAGGTCTTGGACAGGCCGATAGTCTGAAGTCCCAGGCTTCTGGACAGGTAGCAAAGGCATGTTCCAGGCTGACTTACAATGAATCAGGATACTGGCCTCTTTTTAGCCTTTGAATGTGCTTGGAAATTCCTTCCGTGGCCTGCAAGCTGAGTGGATATCGGCAGACCCAGATCGGGGTGGCCTCAGGGTTAAGGGTGGCCACAATTGGAGGTTGGTTGATTGCAAGTCCCAGTGGGTTGGATTGTGTCCAGACCCCAGAAATCTCCTTTTGCCATTTTTGTAGCAATGAAGTTGAAGGGGAGTCTGCCAGGGGTGAGTCCACCAGAAACACGTATACTTCAGTCAGGGGGCAAGTAAAAAGAATAGCAGAAGGAGGAGTGATAGTCACCTCTGATCTAGCTTTCTGAAGATCTCTAGGCTTTCTGTGAAACCCGAGAGTCACCGAGGGGTTTTTGCCCTCAAAACAGATTTGAGCCTGGAACTTGTAGAGCAAGTTTCATCCAATCAGGAGGTAAGAACATTCAGGCATGACAAGGAAAAGGTGGGTTAGGGACCCTCTGTTCAAATCCGTAATACTGGCCTGCATCCATGGATAAGCCTTTCTTTTTCCAGTTGCTCCTTGAATGCTTGTCTTGGTTTGAGTCAAGGGACCCACTGGCTGTTGTTGGACTGAATAGCTCGCTCCTGTGTTGACCAAGAAGCTGACCTTTTGGCCCCCTACGGTAAGAGTTAACCGGGGTTCCTGGGGGATGAGAGAACCCTGACTGGCCCAGTTTTGAATCAAGACCTTCGGAGTGGAAGTGGTCTTTTTCTGGAGCTCTGGACAGTCTTTTTTCCAGTGGCCCTCTTTTTTACAATATGCACACTGATTTTTGGCTAGTGGGGCCCTTTTAGATTTGGGGGAGTTCCCTGAGTCATGTTTGGTTTTGTGATTCTCCTTTTCTCCTAAAGCAAGAAGGACCTGTGCCATCCTTTTGTTTAAGTCCCATGGATCTTCTCAGTTGTTGAAAACCTTTTGGGCTATCTCCACGAACTCTGAGAGTGCCTTATTTTTTTATCTCTCTAGCCTTTGAAGCTTTTTTTCTAACATCTGGGGCCAACTGGGAGACAAAAATAATATTTAGGGCACGTCTATCCTCAGGTGCCTCCAGATCAATAGGTGTATAGGAGGCATTCCAAGAATGCAGCTGGAGCCTTGTCAGGTCCCTAACTTTTTCTGCTTAGACAGATTAATTGGCTTCCAAGAAGCTGCTTTTAAAAGCACTCAAACCAGTCTGGCAAAACCATAGGAAATCCTCCTTATCTTGAATAGAGCAAGTGAGGGGCTTGGGGCAGAAGCCCAGAAAAGGGGCCAGCCAGCCAGGCTTGTGTCCATCAGGGAAGCCATGCTGCTGCCCATGCTCTTGGCCCCAGAGAGCTGGAAGCCACCATTGCCCCCAACATACGGCGTGAGCTTTGGCTTTGGCTCTGGCTCTGGCTCCTCTTGGGTTGCTGTTGTCTGGTCATTTGTGCTGCTGCTGCTGCTGCTGCTGCACTGGGAGTCACTGGGCAGGAAACAGTTAAGGTGCCATGCTCCTCTGGCTGAATGCTCAGCCCAGGGAGGAGGAAGGGGGACCCAGCTATGCTCTTCAGTGGGAGCATGGAGAAGTCCGGGCCTCAGGTTTCAGGGTGCAGGGGCACGTGGCGGGTGTGGGGCTTGCAGGCAGGGGCAAGTACCTCCTCTACCTGCTACATGGGGCACCCACAGCAGCAGCAGCAGTGGCAGCTGCAATGGCAGCACTGTTGTTTTTCAGAGAGTTGGGGTAGACCTGCTAACACAAAGAGAGGTTAAAAGTCCCTTCCAGAGGCCAAGAGACTGGAAGCAGGCCATTTAAATTCACAAAAAAGTTTGGAGCTTCCCTGGGTAAACAAGCTCACCATAGGAAGAGGTTCTCCTATGAAATTCCTGAAAATGGTGAAGAACACATTGTAGGGGCAACAAAAAGCAAAAGCAGATTGACCCAATCACATGAGTAACAGACAAATAACAAACATTAAACTGGAGACAAACAACATTAACAAAACAAAGAGAAATTCTAACAGACTGACACTGTTTGGCCTAATGGCCAACAAGTCCCAGGCAACATCTTGTCTGGGAACGGTCTTGGAGATTTTAATGTTGTGTCCAACATCTCCCAAGACCCCCAAGGGGCACCCAAACAAAAACTGAAACAATCTTACTGGTAAGGATCTGGACTGCTTGCTCCAAATTACTGTCCAGGGGTTTTGGTTTCTCTTTGAAACAAAGAGTTTCCTGGGGGGTGAAGAACATCTCTCAGCAGTCCCCCTAAGGAGCAATCACCTCAAAGAGAGGCTTGGATCCTATAATCCCAGACGAGCCACCAATGAGGTGGGTTTGTGAACAACAATATAGGAATCCATGCAGCCAAACTGATACATTTGGAATTTAACTAGCTGAGCTCAGGACCACTTGTATACAGACAACCCCCCCCAGTTCAGAGTCCAAAAAAGTGGCACTAAACTGGAAAGTTACAGAGTTTTTAAAAGAGAGAATCACAAAAAACATTCTGTTGGAAACAACTTAGCTAGAATCTTACATTAACTTTTGGTTGACACCTGTATCTTGCATCTTCTGTTGAGCAGGTTAATTTTTCTCCTGTAAGTACAGCTCATTCTGCTTTTGTCATGGGACTTATACTCTGAGTAATTTTTCACTCTTCTGGGTCAAATACAGGGCACTAGTTAAATGCAGGGCTCAAGATGGTATCAGTTATGCCAAGCTACAACAAATGCAAGACCATTTCCTTTTTTTCTCTGGGCTAAAAAGAAGACTAAATATTTCAGCTTCTAGGTAGATCCAGGTGATTGGTTCTGGACCATACAACATGGATTTGCATATTCTGGCTCCAAAACATCCATTTGCCAAGCACTGTGCAAGTATATTGTTACATTATCACTCTCAGGAATTATCATTATTATTATTCTGTAGGCATTAAAGGATCATCTGGTGGGCTGGGGATATAGCTCAGTGGTACAGCGCTTGCCTGGCAAGCATGAGGTAGTGTGTCCAATTCCCAGAAAAAGAAGGAGGAGGTCAATCTGATAGTTGACTGACAGTTTCCAACCATCTGCATGACTCCCTTGAAACTCAATCAATATATTACCCTGTTATATTAACAAAAGTAGTGATAATAATTCTGTCTCTAGGTTTAAACAAGACCTAGAAGATCAGTTATCCATACTTTCATCTGTATCATTCCAAACTTACAGAACATCAAATCAGTATCTTAACCCAATGTTTTAGTCCACTTTGTGCTGTTGTAGCAGAATGCTACACACTGCAAAGGTTTTAACAGATAGATATGTCTTGGCTCACAGTTGTGGAGGTTGGAAGGTCCAATAACAAACAATAGCATCTGGCAATGGCTTCTTGCCATGCCAGAAATTCAAGGCCCCTTGGTAAAGGCATCATTTCCACCCATCAGCAGAGTCTTTGTGGTTTAGTCACTTTGGTAGAGTCTCACCTCCTAGCACTGTTACAATGCCAATTACATCTCAGTGTGAGTTTCGGAGAGGACAAGCACTCAAACCATAGCACACATTTCATTTCCTATGTTGATAGACACTCTGTATTGATAAGTCAAAGGCAAAATATGCAGACAATGCATCATGATTTCAGAAAAGAATGTGATAAAACCTCTCAGGATTACTTTAAGGACAATTAAGTTAATTTCAAGCTATTTCACAACTGTACTCAGTACATTACTACCAAGCTAGAGGAAGTTTTCAGGCAATTGCCATAGACTCTCAAATTTTGGTAATGAGTACAGTTCATACTGGATATAAAATTACCTTGACCAATAAAAATACTAAACTCAAGTAAAAAAAAAAGGAACTTGAGGTGAATTATAGCACATTTGGCCTTATTGCTCTTTACCAATATTTTTACTCTCCTCCTTGCAAGAACTTCTTTGCAGGACTGTACTGTCCTGCTTCCTGGAGGTTAGGTGCAGCCGCTGACTTGCCTTTGCCACTGAAATCTGAGGTAAAATGGCGTGTGTTACTTCAAGATGGAAAACTTTAAAATCCAGCCTCTGACTCATTGCCTGGTGATAAGTTTCTACTTGAGGAGCAGTGTCAAACAGTCTTCCCTAGCCAGAACGATTCTATCAAGACCCGCAAGATACATGCTCTCTTAGACCTTTGGATGCCACGTTTTAACATAAAGATAGCCAACTCTACTTTATAGAACTCTTGGGAAAACTGGATGGTAGTTATGATGCAGAAACAACTTACAGTGGGCCAGGAACTAATATGAATATATCCTACATATTACCTCATTTATTCCTGGCACCAGCATCTTGAGGTATACTTGTACAACTTGTGCCAAGTTGAAAGACAAAATCAAGGTGAAACAAGGTCAGTAAAATGTCTAAAGTCACCAGTGTTTGCCAGTGGCATGTTTGCCAGTGGCATGGCCAAGATCCAAGTATAGGGAAGTATCTGGCTGAAGAGCTCTACTTTGAGTCCCTCATCTGTGTCTGCTATAACAACCTACAATGTGGTCTGATGTCAGCAGATAGCATGTGAGACAGATGTAGTGCACAGCCTGATACTTAGTAGAAACTGCACCCAAGACACTTATAGACAGACAAATCCAGAGATACAGATAAATATGCACAAATATGAGCACAAGTGTGATGTATGTATGCACATCATACAGTCAGCTCTCTGTATCCACAGCTTTTCATCCATGGGCAGAAAAAATCATGTGTGCTGAATATATGTAAATGCTTTTTTTCATTATTTCCCACACAGTATACCATAAGAACTATTTGCCTAGTAAAGTCACTATATTCAGTAGCATAAGTAATCTAGAGATCAATAAAAGTACACAGGAGAATATATGTAGGTTTTATGCAAATATTATATCATTTTATATAAGGATTTTGAGCATCCACAGATTTTGATAGCCATTATGGGAGGGGGAATCCTAGAACTGATTCCATACAGACAACAAGGAACCACTGTATATATGTATGTTTATATCATATACGTTGTGTGAAACGTATTTGTGTACCTATGATGTATATGTCATGTATGTGATGTATGTGTGCTATATACACATGTATCAACCTGTGTGATAAAGCACGGTGGGACACTCCTGTAATATCAGCTTCTCAAGGGGCCGGCAGCACAATAGCAAGTTCAAGGCCAGCCTGTGTAATTTAGAAAGACTCTCATTCAAAATATAAAAAATTTAAAGAGCTGGAGAGGTAGCCCAGTACTCTCTGGGTTCCATCTCAAGTACTAAAAAAAGATACCAGATAGATAGATGATAGTTATATAGATATATGATAGAGATAGATAGATGATAGATAGATAGATAGATAGATAGATAGATAGACAGATAGAACTAAACAGAGTACCTTTGATATAGTATCAGGGAAGATACCTGCGGGTTTGGGTTTGTTTGCTCTCTTACTTTCTTTATCTGTGACTACTGCTCCTGTAGTGAGAATTTTAGAATGTCAAAATGGCACAGTACTCTGAATATCTTTTCCAAAGAAGAAAATGAAGTATGAGAAAGTTAATCACAACCCTGGGCTGAGTACCAGCAAAAACAGAATGAGACTCAAGTCTCTCAATTTGCAGTTTATATTCTCTCCACTTTCCCATAATGCTTTTCCTCCACTTCCAGTATTTCTGGCCCAATGGTCAATTGGACCAAAAGACAGTGCAAAAACAGATATTTATTACATGGCAATTTTAAGTGCCTTTGAAAAATCTTCAAAAAGAGTAAACATGATTTCAAACAGTATAGCCACAAGCACCAGCATGATTATCTTACTCCTGTAATTACTAATATTCTTATTATAATTATCATTTAAGTGTTTTAGCATATATATTCAGGTTATTTCTTTCTGAATTATCATTGAACAATGCCTATGTGCTGTCTGAGATAGTTTCACATTCATTTTCTTTCCCCTAGGTTGTTCGGATTTGAATTAAACCACTGTTCTAGCAGCTGTTTGAAGTGGTTTTAATTTCTTTGACATTATCACTCCCATATTGATTTGATCGTGGACAGTTTTAAATGAGAAATCTTAAATATAAAGACTTCAAAAAAGTATATCTTCCCCATAAGTATTTCATAAAGCACTTGAACAGCCACCAAATGGAAATCAGATCTTTTAGACTCCCAAGAGCATGAAAATTATTTTAAATTCAATAATTGTTTCTTATTCCAACATTTTTTATGAGAAATGTACCATATAGCAACATAGAGTCTTCCCAAAATGGAGTCCACACTATGTGTCTGGTAGATAAGGAGGTTCAGTTCAAGATCTTCTCTGCTCCTGAATTCACTCTGGAATCTTGAAATACAGTACTATGAGAAAGCTCTAATGTTTGAATTTTCCAGAATGATAGAAATGCTTACACTGGCTTTGATGACCTAGGAAATACATTCTGTAGCTTATAAATTAGGAACTTACTCCCCCCCCCCAAAGGAACCTGGAAGCCATTAGTCCAGATATGATAAAGTTCTGGGCTTATTAATGAGAAGCTTCTGCCTCGCTACAAATGTTTGAAATATACACGCTGAAGTACCATCGCCTTTGCCTGTGGTGGGGGATTTCCCATTCCCAACACCTAATAGCTCTCCTTCTTGGGCTACTGTGCCCCAGTTGTGCCCTATCTGATTCTCAGCCCATATGCCTCACACTGAACAGACCCCATCTTACCAGTGACAATGTGACCTAGACTTGTGCCCTTTTTCCCAAGTGACAGAGATGTACTCATGTGGATGTGTGGATGTGTGATTTCTGTCACCTTCATGTTCTTGTACAATACACATAACACTGACACCAAAACGCAACAAAACTAGCAGACACATGTCCTCCCAAAATCCTTCAAAACAAAGCAAATTATTTAAAACTGGAAATATATTATCCAAGTGAGTTTATTCTCTAAATAAAGGCATGATTTAAGTATTAACAAATTTGAGGTGGGCCGGGGGTTTAGCTCCGTGGTACAAGTGCTTGCCTGGCAAGCGCCAGGTAGTGAGTTCAATCCCTGGTACCAAAAAAATTAAAAAAATAAAAATAAATAAATTTGAGGAGAAAAATTCTATGGTTTGTTTCATATATATGAGGCAGAAGCATTTGAAATAATCCAACATACATTTTTGATAAAATGAGAAAATATAGATGTTTCCCTATAATACAAATCATTCATCTCAACCCAAAATCAGCATCACGCTTATAGAAGGAATATGGGAAACAGGCCATGCCCCAGTGACACCACTCTTCTGATCAGGCCCCGCACGTCAACAGTACACTCAGCCTCACCAGTAGCTGAATTCACAGATGAGCACTCCTTCTCCAGTTTCACCAGCCACTTTCAAAATGCCATATCTCTGAACAGAAGACTCTTTGGGGGACTTTCCTCATATAAACCAAAACTCTCACCACCATCACTGTCACTTAATATTGTTCTTGCTGCTTTAGCCTACTCAAGTATTAAAAAAGAAAATTTACAGATATATAATTGATCATTTCATACCTACAGAACCCAACAAAAAGTCACAAATAATAAGAGACATCCATAAGATATCTGAATACAAAATAAATATTCATAACCTAAGACCTTCATATACACAAACAAGCAGTTAACAGACATGCAGTGAAGAAATCTCATTTACATTAAGGAAAAAATAATAAGTAAATAAACACAAGAAAGTGAAATGCCTATTTGAAGACAGCCAAATATTAGTGAAGGGCATGAAATACAGTTGAAAAAACATACAGATGAAATGAGATAAGAAGAATTAACATCATAGAATATAAATTCCACTATGCTAATCCATAAATTTAATACAAGTAAAATCACCAATGAGATTCAGCGGGGGGAGGATATGGAATTAGATACATTGATTTTTAAATTCTCATGAAAAATAAGCAATTGAGGAGAGCCAAAAATTTCTGAATAACAAATAAATGAGATGGTGCTAACCAACACTAAAACATACTATGAAACTACAATAACTAAAATAGTGTGATACATTAAATAGACAGATAAGTTTATGTGATAGACCAGGAGATTTAGAGATAGAGCTAAATATCTGTGAAAATTAGTAAATGCTAAAAAGGAATTGTTCAATAAATTATATTGAGACAAGTAAATCACCCCACAGAAAAACAATCATACTGAATCCATACTTCACAAATTGCACCTAAATAAATTCTGAATGGACCAAAGACTTAAATATAACCCCCCAAAAAAGAAGCCATACAAACACAAGAAGAAGCCAAGGTAGAATATGTTTATAATCTTGGAGTGTGACACATATCCAGAAATCATTTTTGAAAGATCAAGACATTTGTCAACAAAAAGTTACCAATTTCACATGGCAAAAAATCACCACATGCAATGTGAAAGCATTTGGGAAAGAACACTTACAACTTCTTTCTTATCAAAATCAAAGAACTAATTCCCCTACTCTAGAGAGAACTTCTATAAATCAGTAAGATAATCAAAAACTTCAAAGGTCTCTATCCCCATAAAGATTCACCTCCCAGAATGTGTTACATGATACACCAGTTCCTTTGGATATTGGCAAATTGACTGGATAAGTACTTCTAAGTAATCATTTTTGCTCTGCACAGCAGGGGTGTGCATTCATAATTTTAACAGATGTTGTTAGATTACCCTCCTTAGAGATTCTTCCAGTTCACATACCCACTAATAACTAAGATTCTGTTTCGCTCTCCAACCTAAGGTTTGATCAAACATTCAGTGATGGGGTTTGCTAAAGGAAGGTATGAAACTGGACACACTAATTTTAAACTCACATAAAAAAGCAATCTAGGAGAGCCAAGAGACTTCTGAAAATAAGATATATGAAAAAATGCATGTCAGTATGGTCGTCAAATTTATTTCTCATCACGATTCAAAGTGGGGATGTTTTCATTTATTTCAGGGACATTTATTTTTTTCTTTGTACGGAGTGACTGACTTCACAGCTTGAACTTGAGATGGAAACTACCCCACAGGTACACACAGACACACACACAGGCGCATGCCCTGAAACCTACGACGCAGGCTTTGCATTACCATCACTATGATTAGGCCAGGTGTGGTGGTACACACCTGCCATCCCAGCACCTGGGAAGCTAAGATGTAAGGATCCTAAGTGCAAGGCCAGCCCGGGTCTTACAGCAAGTGTGAGTCCTGCCTGGACTACATAGTTAGGCTCTGTCTCAAAAAGCAAACAAATAACAATGACAACAAAAACACTATGCCATTGTCTTCCCCTGAGTGACTTTACTATTTCAGGCCACTCTTGCCTGGGCAACATCAGTACTTACTACAGAAACCTCTCCCAGAGACCCTCTACTGTTTAATTAAAATTACCCATGGGCATAAACCTGGGAAGTAGGCCGAGGCGGCAGAGTGGTAAGCATCAGAGAAAAAGCCTCTCTGAGAGTCCCCATCTGAATGCTAGGACATAGCAACATGAAGAAGACAAGAAGGAGGGAAATGGGTTCCCTGGACCCCAGAAGCATGAGTGGAAGTCCATGGAGAGAGTGAAGAGAGAAACTTCAACGAAGAAGAAGGAGGCAGCCTGAGATGGGACGCACAGCTTGGACTTGAGATGGAAACTACCCCACAGGTACACACAGCCGCATACACAGGCGCATACCCTGAAGAACAACTCAAACTGGTGGACACATGAGAAGTGACGGCTGGCGACGCTGGAGGCCTCCGCGGAGAGACACGGCAGCAGAGGGGAGCAGGAGACATGAAGGGCCGCACCAACTGGCAGTAAGTGCAGAGGGTCAGTCCTCCCACAGGAGAGAGCGATTGGCCTGGAGCCATCTTGGAGACAGGCTGGCTGCGATCAGAACTCAGAGCTGCTGTTGGCTCCATCTAGTGTGTCCCAGCTGGGCTCAGACCCATGGAAGGTGCTCGGACAGCAGTGGGCCAATGAGTCTGGTCTCTGCAGAAGGTGCAGGGTCATTGAGGACTGAAGGTCACCCACTATCCTACCGGAAAATTACCTGCTATCCTACCGGAAGGTTACGCACTATCCTACCGGAAGGTTACCTGCTATCCTACCGGAAAGTTACCTGCTATCCTACCGGAAGGTTACCTGCTATCCTACCGGAAGGTTACCTGCTATCCTACCGGAAGGTTACGCACTATCCTACCGGAAAGCTACTGCTGGCTGCCTGGGACAAACTAGCATAGATCAGAACTCTGTCTGCACAGGTTGTCTACCAGTGGCAGCAGAGAAAAACATGGAAGTGAACTTTTTATTGTCTCTCTGATTTGTTTTTTGTGGTGGTGGTGGTGTTTGTTTTGTTTGTTTGCTTGCTTGCTTGCTTTTTGTTTTCATTTTTTCTCCATAATTCTTTGCTTTTGTTTTTATATGAGTGTGAATGTGGTTTGACTGGATTCTCATCAAGCCCCTGACTTGAGAAACCTGCCTCAAATCAAGCTTCAGATTCCCACTGCCCTTACTACTCAGACTCCAGCTCTGCCCTTACTACTCAGAGACACAACCAAGGATCCTCAGAGCAAGAAACTCAGTCTAATCCACAGCCCGTTTTTCTGTTGTGTTGGTAGTTTCTTGTTTGTTGATTGTTATGAAGCTGAAATACAGCTAACCAGGCAGCCAGAACATGAGCAAGAGGAGGGTTAGAAAGGAGCAAGGCTTCCATCATGCACGACTCCGGGCTATGATGTGCAGCCTGGAGGATGGCTGTATTGAGGTCTTAACAGATCACCGTGATTCCATATCAACAAATGGCCTGAAGGAGAGGGGAGAAGAGACGCAATGATGAGCAGCCAGGGTAGTGGAAAGAAGTGGTCAAATTCAAGGTATTTTGAAGAACAAGGCGCCAGGCCGTATAGATGGCATGGGTTTGTGCCAATTGATCTTTACCATCATCTCAGCTGGATTAAGGAACTCCTGAAGGTGTGAGTAGTTCATGGGGGCGCTACATTCATCAGTGGATTAACTAACAGCTGAATGAGCTGTTAGAAGGTGGGCTCACTGGGGGAGCTGGGGATGGTACCTTGGAGGATGTGCCTCTCACTGTAACTCCTCCCCTGGCTTATGCTTCTAGCTGCCATTGAAGTGGGCAACTTTGTTCCAGAACACCCTTCCGCCATGATGTTCCTGCCTCACAGCCAGTCAACCATGGACTGAATCTCCACAACTATAAGCCAAAAATAAACCTTTTCTTCTTTAGGTTGTGTATGCCAGGTATTTTGTTCCAGCAATGGGAAAACCAACCAAGACAGGTCTGAACAAAAGAGGAGTCAAAGAAGGCATCTAGGCTTGGGTCTGAGCCATTGAGTACGTGGACTAGCCAATTCCTGAGACAGTAAGAAATGGGACAGGAGCAGAAGGTGCACTTGTGATGGAGGTGGAGAAGGGGCTACTTCAGTACAGGATCTGTGGGGCTAGTAGAGCTGCATTTCCAGGGTGAAGTGACAAACTACAGGATCAAGCAAACTAAGGCAGAAGAGTGATTCAATACAGATGGAAATGATCTAAACGTCGCCTGTATTCTACCCAAATGACACATGTGAAATAGTGTTTAGCCACTTCTAATCATTTCATCATCAAGACACACAGGTTGCTATTTAAGCCAACACATGGCTTTACTTTTTTTCTTCCTATACATTTCCAAAAATAGTGTCACTGCTCGGCTCCATGTCCTTGCACAGCAAGCCCTGTGTCCTGCTGAAAGGACAGTGTGTTCCTCCACATGTCTGCTAATAAATCTTTCCACGGACTCATGAAATAGGAGGATATTGAAAGAAAAAGGAAATCTAGAAAATTTTAGGCCAAACAGCACTTCAAATAAAATCAAGAACTCAAAAGACAGTGCGTCCTCATTCTATTCTGGCTGAGAGTGCACAAGGGAAAGTAGCTATGCTTTTATGAAACCTAATCTAATTACAAGGGAAAACTAGAGGGTTGGGGACCAGCAGAAGATTTCTCCCTGCAGGAACTGGTGCTCCAGCTTCCTGGGCCAAATCTCCCCGACTAGTGACTAACCAAGCACTGGGCCCACAACATCACCAAATGTGATCATAGTGTCACGTGACCACTGTGTGTCAGGAGGCGATGCGTAATCTGAGCGTCCCCCAGAGAACAGAGCTGTGACTGGTAAAGGACATTTGGATCCCCACACACAACAACTGCAATCATTTATCTCAAGATGAAGCCAATTTGCTTAGATGCAGATGTCACGGGCTGATTAAAAACTACTCAGCGGTACATATTCCATTTGCTGCTGAGATGAGAATTAATGGACACGAGCCAGACAACATTTATAAACGTGTGACAGCTCATCAGGCAGCACAGTGCAGGGTAAGTCATTCTTCTCAATGCTCAAATTAGCCCAAGGTGAACCTACTGCCTCTCCTCCTTGCTAGCTGCCCTCGTGAATGTTTGTGATGTCACCTCTGTTGACTGTATCGTGTCATTAAGCTATCGGGATATTGCATCATTGTCCTAGTTATCAACTAGGATGAATTTCAGACATCAAATATTTAGGAGCACTCCATGGCCTGCAGAATAGTTTTTTTTTTTTCAATTCCAGAACAAATTTTTTTTTTTTAATACCAGGGATCGAACTCATGAACTCCCATTTGCCAGGCAGGCGCTTATGCCACTGAGCTAAACATCAGATGATCTATTTTTAAAAAGCATAATACAGAAACATGCTTGTAGTCCAGGATGTGATCAATTGCTTTGGAACTATGAAAGCCAGGTAGGGCGAGGAGGTCAGGGTGGGAGATATAACCACTCACAAGCTACCGGAAGTAAACATGAACCAACAGACAGTACCCAGGAATCGGCCCAAAAAGGCTGAGCCAGAGGCAGAGTCCGGGAGCAGGGCATGGGTGGAAACAATCCAGACCACGTGAGAGGTGACAAAGAGCCTGCGCAGGGACTGCTCACGGCAAGGCTCCATCGCACACGGCACCACAATGTGATAAAATCAGCAAGCAAATGGTAGCAGTCATCCAGCCTTGAGCCCTTGCTGGACAGGAGAATGTTTTACTTTTTAAATTTTAAATCTATTTCTAAAATATCCAACATGACGTACTTGATGGCTTTTCCAAAAGTATGAGTTGGACTTGAGAAGCGATAATGTATAAAAAGTTAAAACAACTTTCCCATAAGAGTCCTGAGTTCTCGTTACCGTGCCAGAATTTAGTAAGTACACTTAGTAACATATAGTATATCCTTAAAAGTGAGAATGCCAACCGTAAGGCACAGTCTTGAAAAATGAAAAGAGGCTTCTGTAAAGTGGGTTCCCAAGTACTTAGTAAAGATATGTAAAGAAGCCCGTCTCTGTGAGTCATCACAGGAATACAAATTAAAACCAGAAAAAACAATAGCACACATTCATGCAAATGACTAAATCTTAAATCTCTGGCAACAGCAGGGGCTGAGAAGGGTGCAGAGCAGAGCTGACTCACGTACACCGCTCTGGAGACGTTAGACCAGCACAACATCCGCCCATGTTTCGGTGGTATCTAGCAACGTTGAACATAAACACACCAACACCTTGGTTTTCCATTCGTCAGGAGTGGGGGTCAAAAGCACCAAGACACCTGCACAAAATGTTTACTGCACCTTTGTTCATAATGGGCAAAACTGGCAGCAACCTGGAGGGCCATCTATGGATGAGTGAGTGAGCAGATCGTGGTTTGCACATACAGTGGAGGAGGACTCATCAAATTACAGTTCTACATGTTGAATCTCACAAAATACGGAACGCAATACATGAGAAGGCAGAGTAGTTCACAAGGAAGGAGATAAAGTCGGTGTCCTGTGATGCCAGCATGGTTCTGGTTTTTACGTGGATGGAGGTTACATGGGGTGTGAAAATCCATGCAGTTACACACCTGTGGTGTGTGCACTTCTGCGCATTTGTGCTCAGCGGAACACATCAACAGAGGTCTCCTATGTCAGTTCCGGTCTTCGCATCTAATTCTCCCAGTATCTCAGGTTCTAAGTCAATAACAAGGATCATTGTCAAATCCAATTCTGATAACCTGCACAGCAGCCCTCTTCTCTGTGCTCAGGGCACAGAGACAAGTGCACCCTGGGAATTCCTTACTAACCCACAGCAGACATGGTGATCACTCAGAGTCACCTCCTGTCCCCGGCTTTGAAGTGGCCTTGGAATTCGCCCTAGATAATCTGTACAGGACAATGAGGATCATCCCAGGGGAGTCACTCATCTGACAGTCTTAAGTCATAGCTACTGTTACAGGCAGCTGAGTGAGGTAGAAATATTATAGGCAGTCAGATAGGGTTAGGCCCTCAAAGGAGCCAATAAAGAAGACCGGATACCTTACAACCTTGGAGGAAACAAATACCTCCAGCTGTGGGCTAGAGCTCTGGACAAAAGGCAAAGCAAAAACACCACATCCTAAGGCTCCACAGTCCACACAGTCCTCTATCACCCCAGGCAGTCAGCAGTCAGCGTCCACCCCCTACCCTACAGGAGGGGTCACTGCTGTTCAGCAGGCCCCTGGCCACGTGACTGCTTCCTCATTTGTTCCTGATTTAATCAATTCTACCTGAACAGTTCATCTTATTGATTTACCACAGTTCTGTCCCATCTTATGACAACCTTGCAAGTTTCCATTTTTCCGCATCTTGAACTTCTCTCACCTCGTAGTTTTACTCTATAAAAGTTCCTGGAAAAGACAGAGGACTTGACAACCCACTCGGGTCCCCACCTGTCTCTCTCAGACAGAAGCTTTCTTTCTCTCAATAAATATATTCCTCTCTTAACCTCTGTTGTTTCTAAAATTCATTCTTTGATTTTAGAGAACAAAAACTCATACAATCTAGTACGTTGGGAGTTTCAGCCCCTTGTATCACTACCATGTGAAAATTGTGTCCTTCTTCATTTGCAAACATTCTCAAGAAGAGCTATAAAGTGTAACTAGTCCTTTGCCTCTAGTTATGAATGGAGAATTTGTGAGCAAATTTTGGGCAAGGGCAGAGCAGCAAATATGTGACCAGTGCAGATCTAGAGTTTTAAGGGGGCCTAGGCAAGAAGGGTAGGGAACTGCAGGAACTATAGGGATACCATTACTTTCCCTAGATTAAAAGTCAGCCTAGAACATAAGAGGTAAAGTGACAAATTAACCTTTGTGAAAAGAAAGAGCCACTGAAAGAGACCCTGAGATCATCAGTGTGATTTTCAGCCTTCGTTATGTGCAAATACTCTATGGTGTTCAAAACTCAACTCTTGGTCTCAGCAGAATCCTGCTTAGTTCTCAAGCAAGAGCATTGAGCAATACACTTTCCGTGTGCCTCTCCATCCTGCCTTGGGAATTTTGGTGATGGTGACCAGAACCCATCCATGGACTGACTGAGAGAAGAGCCTCCTCACGCCCACAAGCCATGCCACACCGTTGCCAGGAAGAAAGATCTTACTGCAGTAGAATTCCTGGATCAGGACGCTTGTTTTTGTTTTTGTTTTTGTTTTTGTTTCAGAAGTTGGAATTAGAACCAGGGCCATCACACTGAGCTACACCCCTAGCCCAGGTTTTAATTCTCTTGTTTTGAGACATTGTCTCACTAAGTTGCTGGGCTCGAATTTGCAAATTTCCTGCCTCAGCCTCCCAGATGCTGGGTTATGGATATGCACCACCATGATTGAGGGGGCATTTGTTTTAATGACAAACATTTAAAAAAAATACAGACATCATATCTCAGCATGAGATTCAGTAGTTCTTTGTTTTGTTGTATATATGTAAAGAGAAAAAATAATTTTAAAGAAAATTATGTTCAAAATTCAAGTCCATACTACTTCATTTTAATTTGTGTCGTTACATCTTTCAGGCTTCTAATTAGTACAACTATACAATTTCTAGTTAAGGTACCTTAAACTATCTCATTAACAGAAAGAGGGACACAATCAAAGAAGCACACCACTTATAGCACGTTTTGGCCTAATGATTTCCAGTCCTCACGTGGCTTTCTACATCTCCTTGCCCCCCCCACAATTTTATAACCATAACCAACATGACTGCATACACACACACACACCTATACACACACACACACACACCTATACACACACACACACCTATACACACACACACACACACCTATTAAATAACTACTGTGAAAGCACATGTGCAACGGTGGAGAAAGGACGTCTAAAGATCTACTCCTCTATAAAAGTAATAACTTTACCAAAACTCATCAAAAATGACTTTTTAACAACTCGGGAGTCAGACAAATGTGTCTAACCGTTTGAGTGGCACTTAAGAACACCAGCTGAATCTTGGTAAAACAGCAAGCTTCAAAATGTACAAGTTCTATCCTATTTCTGGAAATCTGTGTGGCCGGGTGAGTGTGCGGGGCTGTGTCTGTGCCCACAGTAGCCTGGAGAAGGCTCTAATCTCACACCTCCAGCTGACTCCAAGTTTTTCCACCAGAACCGAGGGCTTAGGCTGCCTGCCAGACCGTTGAAAGCGTGCTCCAGTGCGTACCACCCTAGCAAAGGCAGCAAGACTTACTTTTTAGTAATTTAAAGAAATCCCTGTCCATACATAAACTGTCTGCCAAGTTAACCAAGCAGAGAATTCAGTGGCTACACATGAAAAGGAATGCGGACTTTATAGAATTAGTTCAGAAAAGCCACTAAACAAATAACCGTAACAGCTAACAGCAATAAATCCAGTGCAGGGAGAAAATCTATTTCCAGAACTGTTACATTAGCTTGGTGCTACGGCACACTCTTAGCTTGTTCAGAGCCATGGATTCAAACTCTGGAACTGAAAGGGAAAAAACATTTTTCCACAGTCGCTACAGTATAGCATTAGCATTATTAGAAATATTCTCTCAACCTCTTTGATGGGAGACATTGAATCAAAGAAATATTTTATTTTTAACAACAATAATGGTGCAAAATATGCACAGAAACGGAAAGTATGGTTCATATCCAGGAAGAAAAAATAGTTAATAGAAATCTGAGCATTGTTTATAAATGAAGATTACTAAACAAATCTTTTATTTTTTTAATTTTATTTTAAAGAGGGTAAAATTAAACACAACAAAACAGAACACAAGAAAGCAATGTAAGAGACATAAATTTTAAAGCAAGACAATCAGAGATCTTCACTATCTATCATATTGACTCTTGTTTTCTTCCAAATAGTTGTCCATATCTTCACAAACAGAGAATTCACACGAAACAACATAGTATAGAACTGATCTGAACAGGATGAGGAAGGCATTTTAGGTCTTCAAGACCAGACAATAGGGAAGCCAACAATGGCTGTCATAGTGTCTCTCATTCTCTTCAAAATAGCTGTCCATACCGTCATGTATGTTGAACTTAAACAAAACAAAACAGGATAAAATCACTCTGAACAAAGAATGATAGTATTGCTGGATTTCACTTCATGATGCTATGGAATCAGCACTGGGTACTGTAGTGTCTCTTTTTCTTCAAAGCAGTTGTTCATTTCATCATGCGTTATATAATCAGTTCTCATAAACTGTTTGTAGGTGCTATGCTTGCATGAGTCTCTACATGTATTTCTATCCTTTCTGTATTAGAGGGAAAAACAAAACATAGCAAGACAAACCAAAACAAATTCCTAGAAAAACATGAAACGAGAAAGTCATATAAAACCGCAATACAAGGTGATCTACAGTGGTTACCATGATGTCTTTTGTTATCTTCAATAGAATTGTCCATATCATCAGGCATAGTATAATTGAATATAGCAGTACATAACAATATTAATAAAAACAAAACATTGTAGACAGTGTAAAACTTCATAAGCAGGTAATAATCAAACCAGGGTGGGTATCCTAGTGAATCTTGTCATCTTCAGAGTAGTTGCCTATACTCTCAGACTTGGTACTATCAATCATAACAGATTGGAATAAAATCTGTCAATACAAAACAGCAATCTAACAAACCAGATTCAATTAAGATCAGTCATGACAAATCAGTGTAAGTTATACAGGGCTTCAGATTAAGTTAACAGGAAATTAAGGATGATTACCGTACTATATCCTGCTGTTTTTGGGATAGCTGTCTGTGCCCTCAAGTAGACAGACTGGAACAGAATATAATCCATCTAAAGAGAGCCGTGTGAGTAATGTGTGTTTTAGACCCTAATACACTATTAGCAATATCTTCTGCCTTCTTTTTTTACACTATTCCTCCCCTTTCACTCCCACATGGTGCTGTGCATTTTGGGTCCCTCCAAACCCCTCAGTTTTTAGATTGCGGGGCAACCTGCTAGTTACCTAAGTGGTTCTGAGTCTTCTCACTCCTGGACTTGATCTCAAGTTGTATTCTTTTACCTACAAAAGCCTCAAGGTTTTCCTTCGTTATAGCTGAGTAGTTCTCTACTGCACATAAGTATCCTGTCTTTCCAACTTATCTGCAGGTGCTGGTTGAGTTGCCCTTATTCATATTTGATTTTTGGCCCATAAACCCTTTTTCAGATTAATTATATTTCCTATACAGAGCATCTCGGTGGACCCTACCTCCTAATCTACTCTGCCTGTGTTTTTTTTTAAGTGTATCAAGGCCATCTAAGTGTATCAAGGTTATCAAGACCATGTTAGAGATTATAGCCAACCTCCTATGTCTCATTTCTGCTATGCTATTTTTCTGCCATTGGTTGTCAACTTTTCTCCCTCATTCCACTGTCTGCCCCATTCATTGAGGCCTCTCTGCCACTGTTCCTGAAATCCTGGTATTTTCTTTTCTCTCTCTCTCTCTAGAATGTCCTTCAGTATTCTCTGTAGGGTTGGATTGGTGGTCAAAAATTCCCCCAGTTCCTCTTTGTCATGGAAGCATCTTGTGTCTCTATTAATTTCTAGAGACAGTTTTGCACGGTACATCAATCTGGGCTAGAAGGTATTTTCTTTCAGGGCTTGAATTACTTTGCTCCAAGCTCTTCTTGATTTGATGGTCTGTGTGGAGAAGTCTGCTGTGATGGGTTTTCCTTTATAGGTGATCTGTTTCTTTACTCCCTGACAGCTTTTAATATTTTGTTCTTATATTGAATTTCTGGTATCTTGATTATTATGTGTCTGGGTGTAGCTCTCTTTTGGTTGTAGGTGGCTAGAGTTCTGTATGCCTCATATATCTGAATATTATTTCCTTTTCCTATGCTTGGGAAGTTTTCCTTAATTATTTCTGTGAATAGCCTTTGCAATTCCTTTATTTTGACTCCTGCTTCTTCATTCACGTTTTTTACTCTTAGGTTATAGATCCTCTTGTCGTCTTCTAGCCTTTGTATTGTTACTGCCTATTTCCTTGTTATTTTTAAGAGATAGTTCCTTTCATGATCACACATTGCAAACCTGTCTTCAAGTTTTGATAGTCTATCCTTAGTTTCTTTCAAGCAGTTTTGCCAGCTTTCAATGGAGTTTTTAATTTCCTGGTAATCTCTTTGAATCTGCTTCATGTATTCTAGGTTTTCTTTATATTCTTCATCGAACATTTCTCTCCTTTTTTTGTGTTCCTCCATTCTCCCATCTGTGTCTTCTTGAGAGGTGCTTAGCATTTCTTTTATTAATCTACTTATATCTTGCTTTGCTTGAATTAATATTTCAGTTTTGAGCTTGTCTACGAGTTCCCGAAGATATCTCTTTCTCTCTGCTGATGCCGTGTTTGATGTTGCATGTTTGCTGCCCTCAACTTCTTTTGTATTTACCTCTCCTGGATCAATATTCTCAGGGTTGGGGGCTGTGGGCTTTTTCCTATTTCTTTCTCTTGTCATGTTTTTGGTTTCTTCCATACAAGTGTATAGTGTAGTTCCCAGCCCCTTTCCATGTTGGTTATAGTTCCTCTGAAGTGTGCTGCTAGGGGTTTCTGCCCTCTTCAGTTTGCTGTAGTCAGAGGTGCAGGCAGAGGTGGCATATGCTGGCCCCTCCCCTCTGGGCCAGTTAACCTTCAGGGGCCTTCACTGTGTTAGTGCGTGCTGCATGTAGGGAATCGGTTTGGGATGACTTATTGGGTCCCGGTCAAAGGTGTGACTCAAGCCAAGCAGATCCCACCAATCTGCTCTGGGAGGGGAGCAACCAACTGAAGTCACTGCCATTCCTAATTCAGGTCCATCCTGCCCAACTCCAACATGTCATCCAGTTGGTTGCCCTTTCCCGTGGGAGGGTCTAATTCCCAGCACTCACCATGGGTTAATGCAGGTCCTTCTCTGGCTCTGTTCTCCATTGGGATCCCCGACCTCTGACTTCAACATGGCTGCAGCGCAATTTTGCAGCGGCTCTGGGCGAGTCGTGCGCGGGGTGGCTCAACCAGTTGCATTAGCATGAGTTCGGGGACTCAGGCCACTCTCAGCAACATGAATTCAGGCAGCTCAGGGAGAGCACTGTGCCTGCTAATCTTAGCTTCTCCAATGGTAGCCCCAGGACTTGGTGTTTGATCAGCTCTTTTCTCTTCAGTTTCTTCCTGTGTTGAGAGAATCCATCTCCCTCTGTCTGGACATCTCCAGGGTGTTTTATTCCAGCATCTGAGCTGTCTCTCTTAGAGAGGCTTTGTATGCTGCTGCTTACTGGGCCCCCATCTTTATCTCCTCCTAAAAAAATCTTTTAAAAGAGCTATAGTAAATACATTGAAATTAATTGAAAGAAACAATATACCAAAAATTAAATGAAAATCTAAGAAAAAAATGGTTCTGTAAATGAAGAATATCAGCAAAGGAATAGGAATTATGAGAGTACTGGGATGGGAGAAATTATGAGAAAACAAAATAATTTCTGGAGTTTAAAAGTACAGTATCTGAAGTAAAAAAAATTCAATAGAGGGACCCACCAGCAGATTTGAGCAGGAAAATAAAAATTGGTGAACTTTGAAAATAGGTCAATTGAGGATTCAGAGTGAGAAACAAAGAAAATGAATAAAGAAAAACTAAACAAACTTCAGCAACCTGTGAAATACTATCAATAGTACCAATATATGCATGATGGGAATCACTGAAGGGAAAATGAAAAAGGGAAATAATATTGGAAGAAGTATCTGGGCTTCAAATTCCCCAAATCTGTAGAAAAACATCAATTTGCGTAAAAAGTTTAACACACTGTAGATAAGATAATATCAAACAGATCAACACCTAGACCCAATATAGTTGAAATAACTTTCTTTCTTTCTTTCTTTCTTTTCCTTCCTTCCTTTCTTTCTTTCTTCTTTCTTTCTTTCTTTCTTTCTTTCTTTTTCCTTTCTTTCTTTCTTTCTTTCTTTCTTTCTTTCTTTCTTTCTGCCTTTGTTTCTTTTGTTTTTTGTGGTCATTGCTGTTTATTTGGTAACACCTTTTAGTTCAGGCAGACCTTGAACTCACTAGGTAGCCCAGGCTGGCTTCAAACTCACAGCAGTCCTCCCACCTAAGCCTCCTGAGTGCTGAGACTACAGGTGTGCACCATCGTGTCTGGTTTAGTTGATCTTTCAAAGCCATAGAAAAAGACAGAATCTTGAAAACAGCAAGAAACTACAACTCCTCGTTGTAAACAAGGGTTCCTTGATACCAACAGCTGCCTTGGTTTGGATGAGTGTCTCCCAGAGATCCATGTGTTACAGTGGAATGCTACTCAGCCATACAGAAAGATAAATTAGAGTGATTTGTAGGGAAAAATAGATGTGCTTCAAGACCATAATTCTAACCAAAACAAATGAGACAAAGAATGTTAAACATCACTTGGTTTCTCTTATAAAAGAAACCCAAAGTATAAATCATCTAAAACACAATAAAAGATAGATGATAGGAAGCAGGTAGGTAGATCTTTTGCAGATAGGAAGGCAGTTCTAGGGATGGAGCAAGGGAAGAGAAGAAGAAGTAAAAAGTACTAAAACATTGTATGTATATGCACCAACTCCCCACAGTGAAGGCATTCATGATGTATT